>PVKM010000261.1:0-124108 GCA_004027735.1 Carollia perspicillata
TCTTTTCACAAATTCTTAAGAATAAAACTTAAACATTAGTAGACTCTCTTCACTTACACACCAAAGCACACAGCCCTGGAATCTCATTCTAGGAATAATTGATGGCTCTTTTGTCTAATTATTTCTTATTTCCTCCAGATAGTGAGAATCACGAGAACAAGGATATTCTTCTATTTACCTTTATATCCCCAGAATCCAAATGGAAGTTGCTTAGTAAATGTTTGAATAAGCAAATGGACAAATAAAGAAATGAGCAATAGTTAATAATTCATCTTAACACAATGGTGTCAGTGGAATACCCATGACTTCAGCTCCAGGATATAAAGAGCTGGAGAAAAAAATAGTATTCCCAACTAATAATGAAAAGAACAAGGCTAGCTTCAAGTTCACAGAATTTTTAAAACCAGTCAGGGAATGGAGGTTGCAGAGAGTTGGCTCAAAAGTCTAAGACAACACAGTGCCTGCCTGAAGGGAGAAAGAAGATGTGAACATACACTCAACTTGGATAGACAGAGCCGGGCACCAATAACAGGAGCTCAGCTAGAATTGCTGACAAATTGGGAAAGGCAGAGTGGGAGCTTGCGGGAACCTCTGGAGGGTCGGATTACAGAAATTGTAGGAGTTCACAATATCTTTCCAGCTTGCCCTCCGTGGACCCCCAGGGTGTTCACGTGAAAGCTCAGAAAGGTGCATCTCAGTGCAGATCTGAAGGAGAGGAGGAGAAGCCCTGTAATGGAGACAAGAACTTCTCCTTAATCCTTCCCCTATATCTCCACTATGGAATGGGGCAGTTATCCAGAGGGGTGAAGCAAGAGGACAATGCCACTGGCCACAGGGCAGAGGGGAACATCACTACAGGTAGGGAAAGGACAATGGGAGGAAAACCTAGTCCTGGTAGGAGAATAGAGTCATGTGCTAAACCCACAGCTAGAGCCAGGGGAGCCACAGAAAACAGAGAAGGTCACTGGGCTAAGACCCAGGGACAGGGTATGTACCCAAGACCAAGCTTTAATTAGAACAGAGATCAGACTGTGCCACCACCACCACCAACCGGAGAAGTTTGTAATGACACGTAACAGGAGAACACTGCTAGAGAGGGGCAGAAAAGCAATGGCACCCTCTCTGGGGTCAAACAAATGGGGGAACTAGAACGAAGCGTCATACAGACATTGCTCTCGTGAACCACATGCCACCCCGGCACAAAGCATTTCCAGAGGAATGTGAAGGATGTGGTGCAGGGGGTGCAACCAAAGCAAAAATAGTAGCTTTAGAAAACTGTAGAATGTATTTTATTTTCTAGAGTAGATGGAACAATTCACCAAGGTAGGTATTACAGAAGGCCACACTGGCAAACTCTATCGAAGATTTAAGAAAGGAGAAAAACACCCATGCTCCACAACTTCACCCACAACAGAAGAGCAGACAGAACACTTTGCAACTCACTGTGCGATGCCAGAATTTTTAACTGTGAAAATCAAACAGAGCCCTTACAAGAAAAGAAAGCTATGGAAAATATAGCCCTCATTAAGATAGATATAAAAATTCTCTGTCTTTCAAATGTGTGTATGTATATTTCTCTAATTTTTTTTCAAACTAGAAATTTTAAAAATGGTATCAGTGTCTTTAGAATTCACTACAAAAGTTCCCCTTTCCCAGGGCTTTCCTAAAACCTGCAGTAGAAATCTTAAACCATGATCTGGACTTGACCTGTTAGCCAAGGTGACACAGGTAATATACAGGAAAGGAAGAAGAAACCTGGCAGGTGGGGTGTTATCAAAACTAATATCATCCGAAATGGTACACATTTTGATCATGTGTCACTTGATAGGTTAGGAATAGAAGAGTGTAAAAATACTTCACTGGTATTTCTGCCAAAGATACATGGCCTGAATCTACTCATGAATAAATGGCAAACAAACCCAAGTTGAAAGGCATTCTGCAAAACCCCTGGCTTATAATCTTCAAAAGTATCGAAGTCATGATGGTAAAGGGAATGTTGAAGAGCAAGCCAGTACTGAAGAAGATTAAGATCAATGGACGGGATCCTGTTTCTGAAAGGAACACATTTGACTAAATTGGAGAAGCTTGAGTATATCCATAATACCATGTTTAAGGAAGAATGGTGCATCATGTCAGTGGTCAGCAATTTACTCTCAGATGGTTAAAAGGAACAGTTCTTTCTACTGTCCTTGAAACTTATAGATAGATTTAATCATAATTTAGACAGGTGTACACAAGTTTATTCATGGAAACACTATTCATAATTGTAAAATATTGGCAGTAACCTATATGCCCATACATAGGATACTGCTTGAATAAACTACAGCACATCCCAGAACGGGGTCTTTTACAGCTGTTTACACAATGGTTCATGAATGGAAAAAATGCATTGGAAGGTGTATCAGATTCCCTGTGTTGAGCATACAATACTGGCATCTGCAGTACTGGAGCTGGAATTTCTAGGATATTTATGGGGAAATTACTATCATTTAAATCAATGAGAGCTGAACGATGAGACCACAAGATGTGCATCCTTTGGTTCTGAGTGCCAAGGCAGGAGGACAAGTGTGGCCTCTGTCTTGGTGCTCATCCCGTTCCTGTGTATTCCCAACACAAGTGCTGCTCTCACTGGAGCACTGCGGTGTCCTGGACTCCCTCGACATGCCCTCTGAGGGAAGCCTCCTTCACCCAGCTACTAGGGGGGGCTTTTTCTTTTTCCTTCTCCTAATACTTCTTTCAGGACACCTCGGGGGAAGTCCTGAGGTCATTAAATCACATTCCCTCCTTGTTCTAGTCTGGTCAAGAGGCCAACAGTCACCAGCATGTGAAACCCCCCAAAGGTGCTGTTTTCACCAAGGTGAACCAAGGAGGTCAAGGGGCCAAGGACCTGGGAGGCCTGAGATGAGACCTCAGGGTGCTATCTAGCTTCAGTCCAAGGTTGGGTGGTACACTGAGGTATGCTAAAAGGCTCTGGGACCACCTACACCAAGACAGGATGACCGACACCAGCCCTTTTCTGAGTGATGCAACGATGCAGAATGCTTTCGGACATTGGGGAAAGCCATTCACTTGTTATTTTGGAAAAGCTCAAATAACTAAGTTGTTATGGAATAATACATGGTACAGAAGATCGTCACTTCTGATACTACGGCTCTTACTTAACTGGTGGATTCATTCAATAGACGATATACACTTGGTCCAAATCAGAATGCACGAAGACATGAAGTCGGCTAACTGCTCTCACCTGGAAATGCAAACTACCTTAGTCTGGTGTGAGTGTCCTCAGGCTGTGTCCTACACCCTCACCTGACAGTATTTTTGAACATATAAATTCTATGCTTAACACAATATGGTGAATAATATCTATTTAGGAGTGTTACTTTTATTAATTCACTTAAAAACAAAAAGGTATTATCAAAAGTAAGCCTGGATTTTGGAGACTCCCATGAAAACTATAAAAACACACATTTCCATAATAAATCAAAATTAGAAAATGCGTATTTTTGGAAATAATAAGCTAGAAAACATTTTAACAAATGCTAAATGGATATAAAATTGTTTTACATGGTATTTCTGAGATAGCCCTTTTAAAAAATGTTGTGTGAACTACTAAATAAAAATTGTTATTGATGTGGTAAGTCAACAAAATAAGCACAGATGCCCAGAGTGCTGGTTTTATTACGTCTATCGCAATGATCTGAATACTAAGTAAAGCCTAAAAACTTCCAGCACCAAGGACACTAATTAGAATAGCAGTTATCTTAAACAAACACTTACTGTATGCTTTGCACTGAGTTAAGCATCTAATGTACATTTTTCTCATTTCATTACACCAGGTCAAGCCGTTCCTCTCCAGTTCAGTAGCAAGAAAACCATGGCTTAGGAAAGGTCATTATCTTGCCCAAAGCTATATGACAGTACGTAGCCAAGCTAATATTTACAACCAGATGAGTTCATCATCAACACTTTTGCTCACAACAAAACAAAAACGTAATCCAACATATAAATGTATTCAAGTTCCACTAGCAGTGTTGAAAATGCAGTCAGGCAGCCTAACTTCTATAGATCCACTATAAGAATAGTAAAAATGCCAGTCTTTACTTAAGAACTCAAAATTTAGAACCAGGACAATGCACGCACATTTTGAGCCAAATCTAGACTTTATTAGAGGAATGTGTCATCAAAAAAACGAATAATGCCCTCCAAAACAAAGCACAGTCTTTACGTTTAGCGTGGAGATGCTCAAGAGAACGTGCCCCAGTCCCACTGTTTACGCTTCTTCATTTGAATGCCTTGCATTTTTCTACCCTGTGACAAAGTCGTGAAAATAGAGTTGTGATTCACTTAGGAAATGGATGCTATCTCTACCGTCTGCTTTCCTTCCTGTCCGTCCTTTTGGATTCAAATTAAACAACCACCGCATGCGTGTGGCCCAACTGTGTGAAAACAATGGTCAAAGTGAGTGAAACTTCCTGATGCTGAAAATATCACAAAGGAAAGGAAAGAGAGAGAGAGCAACGAATGCAGATAGGACACCGAAGATCATCCAGCCTGGTACAGCTGTGTCATCTTCAGGTGGAGTCTGGAGCAGCCCGACAATTTCAATGGCACCGATGTGCAAAGAGGATATCCTGATGAATGAATGTGAAGACTGGAAATTTCCATAAAACAGAAGAGAAGACTGGTAGACAGCCATTCGAGGCTTCTATTTGACCGCACTCTTTCTGACTTCCAACAGTGTGACCTATTTGTTTTTTGCAACTATTTGTTGATGGTGAGGCTAAAATATAGCTTAGCCTAGAGTTGGAAGGAAACACATAGGAAACCAAGGTCAGTGTACTGTCTCTTTCCCCGGATTTATTTGTCTGGATCTCAGTCAGTGGCGAATGAGAACTGGACGACAGAGAAAAGCTTTGACAGAGAAGAGAACAGCAGGAGAAATTAACCAGGCTGTTGGTGGATACAACTGTAAAGATTTGCTCTCCACACATTAAGATCTTGAGTTTATTTCAGTGAGGATTATGTATCATTAGATCTAAATATATCAGTACTGCAGTCATTATACCCACCCTCAATATGCTAAGAAAGATAACCAAGAGAATATTGTAACTGATTACAGTTTAAAGCACAAATAAACCACGAAGTCCAAACCTGAATGTGTAGCATGAATGTGAAAAACACAGTACAAATGTTCATTATTGTACCCTGGTATGGACGGCAAGCCCTGGCAAGTCCGAAGCTTCATTTGCACTTTATTGGTAGTTACACTTCCATAATGGAAAGAACCACATCAAATTCTTTGGTTAATAATGGTGGCTGTTAAACCTTTGAAAAGGCATTTGATAAAGAACTACTGTAGATCTTAGTGGCTTATTGACGTGAAAAGATGTCAAAACATCTTAGGTTTCTCACAGTATATTACTTCAAGGATCAGGCACATGGCTCACACCAGGCGTTTACTTTTAATTAACATTTTCTCTCATTTCCTTTACCACCTCTCTGGCTCCACTCTTCACCTGAGCCAAGGGGCCAAACTCACGCTAATGACACCCATTAGCTTTGTCTTTACAAACATCAAATCGATGAGCAGACACCCCAAATCCTTCATTAGGTGGGTCATAAACTGCAAGCGCTCTTTGATTATAATATGATGAAAGATTTATTAACAAACATGTATTCAGCTAAATCATAGCATTGGCAGGTTTATGAGATGGTCTCTCCCCAGCTGACAGGTGGGGGCTGGTGGCCACTGTGGGAATGAAAACACTCGATCTGTTCGTGCAGCCCATAATGATCTGATTACTGCCTGACGGAGGGCTGCGCGAGGGGCTAGGATTTCAGAAAGTTTCTTTGGGTGTGCTAGGGCCTGACATAGGGAAAAAAAAAAAGCATGTACCACAGTTTAGGGGACAAAATGAACAGAAGCTAAATGAAATGAAACAAACTAGGGTCTAACAGAAGGGCTGAGGTCCAGGGACTAAAAAGAGTGAAAACGTAAAGAAGAGAAGATGGCAAGAGAGATGCTGGGAAACGCCAAGTCCCTTGCCAGCGGGCTTGCCTCTCCACCGTCCTCTGGCAGAGAATACTTGGAGGGTGTTGTAATATGTAACGGCTGCTAGACATTCAAAATTTAGAATAAAGTCGACGGCTTACTTAAATCGCATCATGATACATCTACACAGAGATAATAACGGTGACATATTATGAGCTCCCTGAAAATTAAAAATGGCACATCTCTTGAGGAAGTGATGGGCAGAAATCTCAATTCTAATATACCACTGGGCCAGATGAGATTGTTCACTACGCATTCACTCAGAATTTTAGAGTTTTTGTGTATGGTCCTGTAGGTGGAGGTGTGCTCCTAAAATATGGTGTCTGAGAAACTCTCAGAAAGTGTTTATGAAATTACCAGTGTTGTTAAACTGACACCCCAAAATGCTGAATTGTTCTGTATAGTGAAGGATAACCAACTATTGTGAATAATCACAATAATTTTTGGTGGGTTCAAATTTTTACAAGATATATTTACCTAAAGTAAATATTTTTTATCCAAAAGCTTATTTTCTTTTTGTCATAGAATATACTTTGGACCATACACTTATTTTCCCATTTGATAGCTGCTGACTATTGTTGCATCAAATGTAGAAAATTTTTCTAAATTAATAATTATAGGTGAAATTAACAACAAATGCCTTAGTTTGAAATGTGGCTTCAGCCTCCCAAAATTGCTATTTAAAGAAACTTTATATGTTTCTGTGTAGATGTTAAAACTAAAGAGTGATAAGTAGCATAAAAAGGGATTATGTTCTTAACCCCTGTGTTTAATGAAGGGTGACTGGGGAAAGCAAATTCCTTGGACTGTTACCAATAGAAAACACTTTAACTATACTTTCTTTTACTCCTGTCAGTAAAGATATAGTTAGACAAATTCAGAGAATTTCCTCAAATGCAGTTTCCATAAACACAGTATTCGCTTTCCATCATATGTACGCAGATGTGAGACCATGGAAGCCTCTGAAGGACGCACCAGTTTTCTGAAGTTAATGAGATCTGCCACCATCCACTTCCCCAGGAAAGGAAAGCATGGAGTTAGTAGTTGATGCGAAATAGAAAGAGGCCCTTGTGTGTGGAACAAAGTAATTCTCTTTCAAGTATACAAATAATCGTGACAGCTTCCATGGCCCAAGCGCCAGTTGCCGTACTGGGCAGCGTGCTATGCACTTTCACAGGGACAGAATCGCATGCTGGAAGGACATATGTCACTATGATGATTTTAGAATAAAATGCATGTGATTAGCCATTTCCTGAATGAAGCTATTGTATGAATTAAGATTACCAGGTGATATTTACCAGGCTAGAGAGATTTCTTTCCCAGTCTCCTGTAAAGAAGAAGATGCACTCTGTACCCCACTTACTTTTAGTTTATCATTAAAATAGTGATACTTCTCATTACCATGGCATTACAGGCTTGACTAAAACAAAAGAATATGTAGCTTCTAAGCTGCTAATGATATACAGGATGGTGACAATTGTTACTCTTACTATGGTTCCTGATAATAAGATCTTCCAACTAACATTTGGAAGGACTTCTCCTCACACTTTGACCGTTTCTGACACCTCCACTGGTCCACATGCCGGGGAATTGAGACTCAGGATTAAAGTGAGCAAGCACTGTGATTTTAGCTGCCTTCTATCTCCACTAGTTCAGAAGGGCATATTTCATCTCCCTAAAAAGACACAGAGCCCCCTGAGGACAGAGAAGACATCCCTCCGTCTCTTCTAATCTCCACATCTTCCAGATAGGTTGGGAGATGGGAATTCTGTTCAATGAACACTTAGCAGCTCATATAGCTGTGGAAATTGGGAGACTGTCAGTCTAAGGAGCAAATTTCCTAAAACAAAGCATTCAATATTATTTATGAGTAATTCAGAATATATTGTATTGGAAAATTACTTTGTGAGAAGTAGCCTTGATTGAGCTATCCTTGGCTGTACCTCTGAAATGTCATCTATCTACGGAAGCTTCAATATCTGCATTTTATTTTCTACAAAATTAGATAATGGAATCCCTTTAGTTATGGACTCCTTCAGCGAATGTTACCTGGACATGCCATTGTGTGGAGGACAATGTGGTCCTTACACTTTAGGAAAAGCAATTGAGACTCATATAGATGACTGCTACAGTGGCTGGAGCATAATGAAGCACACTAAGTAATTGATAACAAGTTGTCATAAGCAACAGGATGAAATCCACGCAATGATGGAATGACCCATCAGCCTCCAGATGAATAAGGAAGTTATTCTAAGGTGGGCAATGGGATTGGGAAGATAAGATCATTCACAAATGCTTACTTTTATTGGGTAAGGTGTATGCTAGGTTCTGGGGATTACAGATGAAAATAAAAGACTTACAGACGAGTAGGAAATAGATAAAACAGCACTCAAATGTAACATAGTCGCTCTACACAGAGGAAACAGAGGGCTCCATGGGAACCCAAAGGGGGACATTGTACTGTGGCACGGAGAGCTGGTTCCCTGAGTCTTCCCCAGAGCAAGGCAAAGGCACAGAGTGAGAATGCTGTAAGCAAGGCAAGGCCTCCATGTGAGCACTGAGACATATTTTAATAAATTAAGAATAGGCGAAAGAGACTACCTCACTACGACTGAAGCGGGGTACCAGGGGAGAAAGGAAGAGATGAAACCAGTGCAGGGACTTATGAACTATATTAAGGGGCTTGGGTCTCATCCAGGAGCCAATGAAAGATCAACCGAAAAGCTCTCAGTAAGAGACTGTGTAAGCTTGTATTTCACAAAAATCACTCTTTCGTTCAGTGAGAAGAATGGCTGGAGGGGTCCACACAGGGGAATAAAAAACAATTAGTTAAGAGACTACTGATAAAAATCCATGTGACTGATTATAATAGCCTACTTGGAACCATGAGAATAGGGGTGAATAGGAGAGGGTGTTATAGCTAGCAAGAAAAATAGATTAGATAGGCACATAGAGAGAGAGACATTTATTTAGTTTTAAAATTTAGGTATATATTTATTTTTTTAATATTGCATTTATTTATTTTAGACAGAGGGGAGGGAGGGAGAAAGAGAGGGAAAGAAACATCAATGTGTGGTTGCCTTTCATGCGCCCCGCTACTGGGGACCTGACCTACAACCCAGGCATGTGCTGGGAATCCAACCAGCAGCCCTTTGGTTCGCAGGCTGGTGCTCAATCCACTGAGCCACATCAGTCAGGGCTATATTTAACTTTTTATATCTGATTGGATATGGGAAAGAATAATCCAGGGAGACAGCAGGCTTTGACTGTGAGACGGTGAATATGATGCACCATGGTCTAAGTTTAGCAGCCACGGATGGGACAGAATCAAGAGTAAAAATAATGACTTCAAGTGAGACATATTGACTTTAAGATGCTTGGAAGATGACCATTGCTTTTTATCTATTACACTGTTGAAAATATGGATCTCAAGCATGAAATGCAGAGATAGACTGAAAATGTAAATTTAAGAGTCATCAACGGATGGGAAGTAGTTAAGTATTTGACAGTGGAAATGATTACCTGAGAAATACAACAAATTATTGGATGGACAGAGGAAGAGATTCCCACAAAGAAGAATAAGAAAAAACAGAGGAAAATTATGACAGAATCCGTCATGGAGGCCAAGGAGAAGGGATTTTAAGAAGGCATTTGATATTTAACTGTATCAAATGTTGCTGGGAAGTCAAGACAAACACTAAAAAGCATTCATGGCATTAATAACAAGAAGCTTGAAGGTAACTTTAATGGGAACAGTTTTGTTGAGATGTTGAGGAAGGGACTAGTTGGAGAATTTGCTAAGGAAGGGCATTTCACAAAGGTGGGGAAGCTTCACTAACCAAGTGACGTTTGAAAAATGAGGGGAGTTTCTACTGGGAGAAAAAATAGTAGAAACTTCTGGCAGAGCTAATAGCTAAAACACGGGGTGTGTGTGGTCAGTAGGGAAGCTAGTGAGGTGCCTGATGTGGTTTGAAAACAACATCCTGGGAGGATGTCGAATAGACTAATTCAAGGCAGATCGCTGCATCCTTTGAAAATGGCAGACTGAGACCTTTGGGCCTTGCTCTGCGGGGCATGTGGGAGCCATTGCAAGGCTTTAAACATTTGGGTGTCAAGTTTAGAATTACATTTTAAAAATATCCTGGGCATAAAACGAACAGCAAATGGGAGAATAATGACCATTAATCCATCAGTGATAAGGACTAACAGCAATGTCCTTCATCAGCACTAATACACTGAGTGATGTCAGCACAGCCGCTGCGGCATCCACCCATCTGTAAAGTGACATAGCGTGATCAGGCTGCGGCCACAGTGCTTTTTAAACTTATGAAGTGCCTGCATGCTTTGCTCTAATTGTTTGTTTGATACACGGCTTTAAAGCAAGACTATGGGATTCCTAATAGCCAGACTTGCTCTATCCAAAGGAATATAGATAACAATCCCCATTCAGATTCACTGTTTACTCTATTTTGGAAAGTGCCATGAGAACTAGCCTGCAAATCACTCGCAATAATCTTTTTAAAAGCTGCATTTCTTTTCGGCAAGTATGATTATTTGGCAACAATTATCACCATACCCACTCCCCCGAGTTCCTGGTGACTCAAACTGCCTCTAAAAGTCAACTTCAGGTGCCAAGTTGGAAATATTGCCTTTCTTGAAAACATTCAAAAATTTTAAAAGCATATCTAAAACAATCCACAAATATTTGGTACAACAGAAGCCTAGTTGTACATTGTTTTGAGTTACATCTCTCACTTGCCTGGGAAGAAAAAAGCCTGCTAGGCACGGTTCTTGGGCAGGACTTTTAAGTCCCCAAACTGGCTAGAGTCCTATTAACCAATTAACACAGTTGGGTGCCACTTAACAGCCTACACTCTTACTGGGACCTACATCCTCTGTTTGACCTTAGAACAACTACCATCCTTCATCAAATGCTTGATTCCAACAATTCAGGCATGGGGACGCTGATAAGGGAAAGAAGGGTTTGCATTTCTGAAAGCAGGACGCCTGAGTCAATTTGTCCCAATTGTATCTTCTCAAGGCCTATTATATGGGCTGTGATTTCCAGGGATGAAAGCTGTGAACTCCCAGGTCACTTGTAAACTGATCACTCCCCAGTCTTTCCTCCTCCTGCTTTTAAGTGGTTTGAGGCTGGTAAATTGAAACCTGAAGAAACACAGAGCTCTGATCCCTGGGACCTCCAGAGCAAACCTGGACTTTGGCTGATTTGCTGTAGGAAGTAACTGCTTACTTACCCCATAATTAACACCACAAGCTGATCCTTGGAAGATAAAGTACAGAAGGTCAGACATAAGATCATCTGGAGAAGGGTTTCACCGAAGCACTACTTTTAGTAGCTCTTGTGACTACTTCACTCGTGAAACAACCAGGTGTCATTTCAAAAACTCGACTGTCCACAGAAGCGGAGGGAGGGAAGGGTGAGTTACCCCTGAATATCATCTCAGTAAACGGCCCGTGACTGATGAAGCTCTAGCACATGTCGACTGGATACTGTACTGAGAGGTAAAACATGCAATTTGTTCAGTGGCAAGTTAACTTACTTTTAACTACCTTTTACTATTTTATACACAAAATGAGCTCTCTCCCCTGGTTGGAAGTATTGACTGGCTTACCGTCCTCCATCAAACAAAGTCCCTTTTTTGAGCCTACGGGCCTCCGTGACCTGGTTTCCTGACGATCTTTTGCAGCTGTGTTCTGCTCCCCTTCACCGCCATCCTCTCAGCCACGTGTAGCTCTTACAGTGCAATGAAGGCAATGAGTTCCAGGTTTCTGCACTTCTACCCACACTCTTCCTTCATTCGGACGCCCTTTCTGCCTTGTCTCTGGGTCATACTCCTCCTCGTCCTCGAGGTCCTGCTTAAGAATCAATTCTCTGCACAGCCTTCCCCAGCTGCATTCGCAACACTCTCCTTCTCTGTGAGAAGACCGCAATATATATTACATATACAAAATATCGTACATAAGTAAGTACATAGTAGTTTTGTAATGGAAAATCTCAATCCCTCCTGTAATTTGTTCATCTATAAATATCAAAATATTGGATTTGAATGAAGAGACATGTCAATAGAACAAATTGTTTCTAGTATCTTCACTTCCCAAATATCTCAAATCAAGGTCTGTCTTCATCCATGTTAATCAGTATCTGGGATTCAATGAAATTTGAGGCAGACACTATTTTTAGTGGCGTAAAGACCACTAAGGTGCAACCCAGCTCAAATGAAATAACTATCCATTCCTACCTCACATTCAGATAAAGGCCTCTTATCTGGGAGTCATGAGGTTTAGATTTCAGCCGCAGCACGAACAAATGGGAAGTTCCTTCCTCGTATAGAATAGAGGAGTTAGGAAGAGTATTTCTAAAGATATTTTTCAGCTCCAAAATTTTATGATTCTGTGACACATCCAGGTACACTGTGTAACTGTAATACATGTTTTTTTAAGTCTACATTCTGACAGTATAGACAATCGACCACATTGGCTTAATTTTTGTGAGTGCAATGCTATTATAGTCCAAGTTTATTGCCCACATGGGCAAGTTAGCATGATCAAGGCAAAACCTCTGCTTCTTCAGTTAAGAATTATATCCTTGATCTCAATCAACCTCAAAATATATTCCACTGGTCCCAGGGGAGCCCAAAAGTGAGAGTTCTCAGACCATATTCACCAAGACCATTCGGAAGTCACAGTGGTGGGTTTGCTGTGCTGGCCCCAGGCCGACAGCCTCAGCCTCATGCACAGATGCTTATCCCCTCTCATTCAGGACATCTGTTTTGGGACATCCATCATGAAGAAACAATCTTCAAAATTTAGCGTCACTTTACATCCAACAATATTCTTTACAGCACCATTCATATTATTAAAAATAGAAAATAAGTTAAATATCCAAAAGTAAGGGCATTGATAGATTAGTAGATCTGGTATAGAAGCACAATGAAATATAACAAACACATTAAAATTGTTAATAAGGACATATATCATGGACATGCGCTAAGGTTACAAAAAGAATGAAGTATCTGTTGAAGTCCCATTAACACCCAGAGGAATAATTAATGTAAACCCACACTAAAATAATGTATTACATAATTGTAATGAGACATGCATGACTTTTTAAAACTTCTGCTTCATTTTTGATAGTTTCCAAATTTTGTATAATGGGTATGTATTAATTCAAAGACCAGAAAAATGTAAATATGTTTTAAAGGGCAAAATTGAAAAAATACATGCATTATTCAGCTAGTTAACACTTATAAATCATATTAAATCAACTAGTCTAACAAAAAATATTCTATTTATGCAATAAACTGAAATTATTTCATTAAATGAATAAACAAATATAATAAAGTTCAACTGAGCTAGAAGCAATATGTGAAAGCAAGTCTCAGAATACATTTCTTCATGTAGAATGTAAATGCATTTGTAGCCAATAACCCATGTTTCATGTTTTAAAAACCGATGATGTATATATTTATGCTATAAATAGAAAGCACGTTCAAAGATTTAAACTTATAAGGATTTAGATAATCAAAAGTGCATGAAAGGCGCTGTCTAGTGATGTGACTTTGAACAAGTTCTTTCTTCTCTAAAAACTCAAAATCAGCAAACTCAAGGCATTGCCTGAGATACTCTCTAAATTTCACTTGCGTTCCAAATGCTGGTTTTCTAAGATGGTTTTGTAAGGGCTGTTAGGCAGCAGATGGAAGTGCCAGGTTAAAAGGGGTCTCAGGGAATACCCAGGAAAGAAATGTACCTTTCAAGCAGGTAAAAACATCCACAGGAAAAAGATCTAAAAAAAATAAAAATGACAAGGGTGGGGTGGAGGCAGGAAGCAGGGAGGGAGAGAGGAGACACATCAAAGAGAGGATAGTTTATGGGAAAAAAGCATTAGTGAAATATCTCTCAGGGATGTTCCAGGGTAGAAAAGGAGAACATAGATGAGATTCAAGTCCATGTGGCAACCTAAGGCTCCACAAAGTCCCATACCTATGCCAGAGTCTCTGACTCGGTGGCAGCTCATAAAATGGCATCTCACCTTGTATCAGCTGCATCAGACCTTAATGCCACATCATCAGCCATGGATTGGAAATAAAGCAGGGATAGTAAATGACCAATATGCACTCAATGAATAAATAGGTCAGTCGGTACAGATAAGAGATAATATTTGCAACATGCCTTCACATGCGCATCTTCCCCTGGGTGACCCACAGAAGCTCAACCTCAATATTACCAAACAGAAAATCATTTTCATGCCCCCTTCCTGCTTCTCCTCCAAGCACCTTTACTTCAAGGTCTGCTACCTCCATAATTATGCCTAGGTTCCAAAGCCAAAGGTTTGGTGTCATCCCAGATGTTCTTTTTACCTAACATTTAAGGAATTCTCAGTCTTACTTGTTAATTCCTAAACTTCTTTGGGCTCAGTTTCCTACCATCTCAAGTCTGGAAGACATCAACAGGTCCCTAACTGGTGTTTCCTCTAATATCACCTCTTAACCATAGTCCTGCCACCTGCTACTAGATATTTGTCTAAAATGGGACCGACAATACCATCTCACCGTTGTAAATCCTTGAATGATTCCCCTTTACTGTGTTTCCTCCAAAATAAGCCCGAATTCATTAGAATGACATAAAAGGCTAATCAGAACCTGGCCTCACCTGCTTGCCCTGACCAGTGCATTATGGTAAGTGATCCACGGTCTTCCAATGGTGTCTGTACACCACCCTCCTCTTCATTCTCCAACATCTGCTTCAGGAGTCATCGGCTCTGAGAAATTTTCACTGACTCCCCCAGAGAACATTTCCTTCCTCTGCACCCACAAACATCTTAATGCTCTCCCTGCTTTGTGCTTCTCCAGCACTGATTTCACTATATTGTGATTATCTGTGTTCATACCTGTTCTTTCACTGAAATGTGAGACCCTCGGGAGCAAGGATCCGCATCATAGAAGTCTTTGCATCATCTGTATTTGCTCATTTTTTAAATAATCAGTAAATGTTTGCTACGTAAATTAAATGAATACAATCCTTTAGGGATATATGGATATACACTTAGCAATTAGAGGTCAGTGAATAATGTGTGCTATTATTTCAACAGTTATATTTTAACTATTTCCTGGGTCATATTTTCTCCTTTGTGCTACACAAGAAAAGTTCAGCATCTCCTATCATTCGACAGTATCTGGCACAATGTACATGTGATTCCTTGAAGAAATAAACTAACCTTTGGGTCACTGGTCATGTAAAGTCACTCTTAAGTAACTAAGATGATAATAAAATAATTGGAAACAATGGGTAAAATTAGAAATTTTGGCCTAGATTGTTCTAACCAAGAATTGAACAAAACAGAAATAAATATAGTATAATACCTCTAGGTAATTTGTTTCACCCTATTATCTTTCCTTGACTGTTTTAACCATTAACTCAATGTGAGAAATACTGATTTTAAATATCCTTTTCTATCACGAACTCCAAAATATGTGTTCCAGTCTTCTGGAAACCTCTACTTTCTTCTGCTGCAGGAAACTCAAACCAAGTATTACTAGACTGTACTCATTATTTCAGTATTCTCTGTCAACTAGCTCCTCCTTTTTCTCCCCCTCATTTCTGTGGAAGGCACCACTGCCCACATGTCGTAACTCCAGCTTAGATTCCAATGACCTTTGCTTGTATTACTTTGAGAACATCTTATCGGATACATTGCTTCTTTCCTATCTCCTTGTCTCTGTTACCCAAACCCCACAAACACCTCTTTTTATAGTGGTGTCAGAGTCTAAATTGTAGTGCAATGTGGTCTAATACATCTTTCAGCAGGGATGGAAATGCGTACTGTATGATACAGTGGGGACTAGCCACATAAGGCTACTGAGCAGCACTTCAAATATGGCTAGTGCCACTGGGAGATTGAGTTTTAATTCATTTTTATTAACTTAATTTTAAATGACTACATGTGGCCAGTAGCTACCTTTTTGACCATGAAGATCTAGATCCAATTTTATAGTAACTAATTCAAAAACACTCAATATTACTCAATTGTATCCTAATGGTGAGGATGAAATATACTGAAAACTCATCAATTTATTCACCATCTGATTCAACCTAAATGTCCATTCTTCTATCCCACTGCATTTTATCATGGCCCCCAATGTACAAACATATGGGAATGCCCATAATTTAAAAACAGTCTTTTAGGTTTTCTCTTATGGGAGTTTGTTCAATCTCTCTTGCTCAAAAGTCCCAGCTTATCACGTTCCTCCTAAAAACCTGCCTATTTTTCCAGTCCCAGGAGACTCTAACATGCCATCTCTTCAAGGAGAATCTGTCCAGTGTCCCTCAGTTGAGGGACTTAACAGACCCACAATGCATTGTTGCAATTACTTAGTTTACCTTACATTTTTGCTGGGTTTTTTCCCCCTTGTTTCTTATTAGAAAGTTCTCTATTATTGAATTCTAAAGTCCTTAGGGTGATTCACGTTTGTAAATCCGTGACATTCCACAAGATGTCTAGTTTTCATAAATATTTATTACATGTAATACTGTGAATCTGTACCACAGATAAAATCTTTCCTGGTAATTTTTAGACTTTGGGCCTTTAGAACAATTGCTCTAACGACAATTGTTTTTCAGATGACTAAAACTGGTTACATGCGTACACTGTAACTACAAATATGGCATTAATTAAGAAACATTCCATAGTAAGAACCATAAGTTTTACAAAGTTCATACTCCTTCTTTATTTAAAATTTAACTGGAAATTCATCTATCAGGACTGTGCCTGTCACTCTGAAGAGCAGAGATTCCTGTATGCTGGGATTGAACATGCACTTAGATTTCTCTCCATGAAATTCACTGAATACTCATTGCAGAGTCCATGAGCCAAGTTCTGGGTCAAGTGATGAAAGAGAGTAGAAAAAAGGAGGAAACAGTTTCTATTGCAGGTGCTTAAAACTGAGCTAAATACAAATGGCATGCATGTAACACACTAAAGAACAGCACAGACCAATCTGGTACAAGTGGTCCTGTTCCTTCAGCGAATGGGATACCTTGCAGCTCTAATGGTCTGTGAACATCTGGGAGGGGCCATGAATAATAAGTTAGGCTGTTTTAGACAAAAGGACAAAGGGGCATAAATAAACACTAGAATGTATGAATAATAACAGAAGATAAGTGAACCTGTAGGAAATAAATATGAAATGTGAAATACTGAAGATAAGTAAAGAAAAAAGGCAGAGACCAGATTATAAGAGTATTATTGGATCTTGAAGTGAATAATGTGGACTCAAAGCAGTGGAGAATACTTGGGAGGATTTGAGTCAGAGAGAAATGAAATAAAAATAAAAAGCACATAGAAGTTATGTCTCCCAATTACCTTTAACCATAAACTGGTTATCTCAGGACTTTCAGAGTGACATAGTAAGGAGGGAACTCTCTCCCTCCAACAAAACAACTGTCTAACTGGTGACATTTTTTATTAATCATTTAAAGTCTCTAAAAATTTTCCTAAGGACATACAGGAAATAGAGAAATCTATTTCATTTGAGGAAACTCACAAACTTTCAGTAAGAATATTCAAGGTCTGTGGCATTTAGCCACAGTTGACACTATGGGTACCCTCTTCCCCCATAGCTCAGTGCTATGGGTGCCTCTCTGCTCCCAATCTTGGGCTAAGACTGTGCCCCTGGAGTGGGAGAATGTTGGAATTTGTTATTCCCCCAGACTCATGTTGCAGGAGCTCTATTTCAGGCAGACACCATGGACAGGACCACATTTCTTTTCCTTAGCCAGCCCCCATTCATAGAGCAGAAACTCTACCCTACACCCAGTAGACCAAGAATACTAGACTCTGATTGCCCTGACTCAGCTCACTTTAGGGAAGACGTTCCACATCAGGAGGAATCCAGAAGACCAGGGGCTGCCTATCTGCCTTCCATACGCTTATTTGTAGAGCTGTAGCACTCGAAAAACAAAGAGTTTTCTACCTCCGTCTTTGCTATAATGAATATCCTCAGGCAAGCTGTAGACCTTTTTTCTTCAAGGTCTGATTTCTGTCTGTGTAGAGCCACCTCTACCAACCAAACAGTTCATAATAAAAATGTGGAAATAAAAAAAAATCTTGAAAGTAGAAAGCGAAAAATAACTTATCACATAAAAGACAACCACAATAAGATTAACAGCTGACACCTCTTCACAAACAAGGTGACCAGAAGGCAGTAAGATGATGTAATAAAAGTACTGAAAGTTAAATGTCACCCTAGAATCTTCTATACAGCAAAGTTATCTTTGAAAAATGAGGGCAAAATAAGGATGTTTCCTGATAAACAATGATTGAAAGAATTTTTTGCTAGCAGACATTTTATACACAAAATACTAAAAGATCTTCAGGCTGAAAGCAAATTACACCAGCCTGTAATTCAAATTCACATGAAAAAGCAAAAGAATACTGGTAACGATAATTATTTAGGTAACAAAAAAGATAGCGTACTTGCATATTTCTTCTTCTTTCTTCTCTTGACTGACTTAAAAAGCAATTACATAAAACAATATGTGCACTGTTATACATATTCATTGTTGGAGTCATAAATATATAGAAATTCAACCTATCTGACAGTAAGAAGGCTATATTGGCATTAGGAAATTATACCAGGTGGTAAGTCAAACCACAGAAAGAATAGAAGAGAACTAGAAAGGGTAAATAAGATAGTCAATATAACACACTTCATAAATACATACCAGTTATATTTCTCTCAATTTATTTTAAAATATGACATTATATAAAGTAATAATTATAAAAATATTGTTGGATTCATAATATATATTGATATAATATTATAATAGTAATAGTTTTTGAAGGTGGGAGGAAAATGATGTTATATAGGAGTAAATTTTCTATATTTTACTTGATCAAAGAGTATAAACCTAATATAGATTCTGATAAATTAAGATGTGTATCGTAAGTTCTATAGCAACCACTGAGAAAAATAATTCAACATATAATTACAATCATTAAAGGCATTAAAGAGTTTTACTATAATATAGTCACTTAATAAAAAAATGAAAGCATTGAAAGTCAGAGAAACAATAACAAAAAAACATGAATCTTCTAGGGAAAAAATAAAGCAAAATGGTACATGTAAATCCAACCCTATTAGTAATAAGGTTCATAGCTCAAAATGAAGTAGAGACCTAAATTTCAGGGGTACAACTACAAAACACTTACAATTAATTATAGAACTAATTCTATGTGACGTTGGGTTAGGCGAGGATTTCTTAAGTGTGACACCAATGTGTGAGTCACAAAGAAAAATTGGACAAATTGGACTACATAAAATTTAACACTTGTATGCTGCAAAATACACCACCAAGAACCAGAATAAACAAGGCACAGAATGGGAGAAAACATCTGCACACCTTATATATGGGAAGATATTTGTACTGAGAACGTATGAAGAACTCTCAAACTCAATAATATAAACATAAATAATCTATTTTTTAAAATGGGCAAAGGATTTGAATAGCCAGATCTCCAAGGAAGATATACAAGTGGCCAAAAAGCTCCTGAAATGATGCTCAACATCATCAGTTACTAGGGAAATGCAAATAATAGCTATAAGGAGATGCCACTTCCCATCCACTAGGATGGCTAAAAGAAGAGTCAGATAATAACAAGTGTCAGAGAAGTTCACACATTGTAGATGGGAATGTAAAATGTTGTAGCTACTTTGAACAGGCAGTTTGGAAGTTGCTCAAAAATTTAAACACAGTTATCCTGTTACCCAGTTCTACTCCCCTGTTCATACCCCAGACAACTGAAAATATACATCCACACAAAAAGGTGTACACAAATGGTACACCTTGTGGTACTTACTCATAATTCCAAAGTGGAAATAAAACAAGTATCCATCAACTGATTAGTGAATAAGTAAAATTTAATATATCCATACAAATGAATATTACACAACAATAAAATGAGGTATAGATATCAGCTACAACATAGATACACCTTGAAAACTTCATGCTAAGAGAAAGAAACCAATTGCAAAGCAACATATTTGAATGATTCAACTTGTACACAATGCCTAGAATAGGAAAACTTTCATAGACAGAAATAGATTAGCAGTTTCTTAAGGCCAGAAGGACTAAAGGAATGGATTGTGTGATTCATGGTATTGAATACTTTTTTTATGGACTTATTGACCATTTATATATCTTCTTTGAAAAAATGTTTATCCGGATCCCTTGCACACCTTCACATTGGGAGTCTTTTTATTATTGAATTATAGGTGTTCTTTACATAACTTCTATGCAAGTCTCTTATCAGATTTGTGATTTGCAAATATCTTCTCCCAATTCTCTATGGGTGTCTTTTCACTTGATGGTTTCCTTGAAACGTAAACTTTAAAAATTTTTATGAACTTCAATTTCTCTATTTTTTTCTTTCATTACTTATATTTTTGGTGTCATGTGCTTATCCTTCTCAAAAGAAAAAAAAAAGAAGAGTCTGGCTCCTGTGTTAACTTTTGGCTTACAGAGGCAACATTCAAATACTAGCTGGACTTGAACGGTGTCTTCACGGTGACAGTGGGGTCGTGAGGAGGGCACACCATTCTCTTCATAGGGCTCACAGGCTTCCTGTCAGTGGGTCACGATGTAGCGAACACCTCTTTGGTGTGGGGGAGCCAATGCCCTGGGACAAAGAATGTTTTGCTCCAATGACAGCTAAGAGATGTGAATGTCACAGAGAGATTTATGATTCTATCCCTTTCTTGACCCTCTAGGAGCTGATTAATTCACTTGCCTCCAGAAAAAGGTTCGCCCACCCCACTTTCTTCTAGAACAAGGACCCAGGTGGACAAAGCAAGATAGACCCTGCTTCTTCTTTGATGGAAGTCAGGGAGGTTGGAGTCCCCTTGGCACTCCAGTTCTCTATCCTTTGAAGCCAAGCATAAGCTATCCGGGTTAGAGTAAGTATTACACATTTAAAATGTGAAATTTAGTATTTGACAAGGAAGTATTTACACAACTAACAATGTCTTTACAATTCTAATCGGAAAGAGCTTGGGTGTGTGTGGGGAGTGAAAAGGGGTGTTTACTATTCCTATCACGGATTCTTCTATTCCGACCCAGGATCTCCTAAAGCTGCCAAGTTAGGAGGAGAGGGGCTAAAATGTAAGCATCACTCTCACATCGGTGGAGTTCCAGCAAAAAAACACTGAGCATTTTAGCTACCTCAAGTGCAAAGCTGTTGATAGACTCATGGGCATGCCTGCTCCCTGCTCTCCAACAGCCAGTGACTGTCTCTTAAAACACCACGGTAGACTCTCATCTTCAAAAACCTGGAATTCCTGCAAAATTCAAAGATACTTCCAGGAAAACAATTTTCTGTGCACTAAGAATTTGTCAAAGGTGAATCATTTTCCCTTTTTATGTCCATATGCGGTTATCTAGACAGAATCCAGTTGTTGAGCCTTGTGTGTGTATATGTATGTATATACTTTTATCCATAAATTATGTATTGTATATTAATTTGAAATATGTATATTTATAAAAGTTGGTATAAAAAAAGCTGTAGAGCTTGGTGAGGTTGAAATGTGTAAAAGAAATGCCAGCACCATGTGAAATTTTTTATTGTGTTTAATTCCACCTATTTTATCTATCTATCTGTCTATTTACTTAATCAATATGAGTTTAATATATACATATTATGTCCTCGGCATATCCTAGCCATTGAGGAATACAATATAAAAACAAATTTATACCTTCATAGACCTAACGCTCCATTAGGACAATGATCATCAACCTTTTTCATCTCATGGCACACATAAACTAGTTAGTTACACCAAAAAATACAAATTTTTGCCAATTTGACAAAAAATATGTAAAATTTTAACTCATTCACACTGGGTGGCTATTGCTGTGTTGGCTATTGTCATTTTTTAATTTGATGATCTAAGGGAAAGCAGGTCAGTGTATTGCATGTTTTAAAAATTCTTGCAACACAGAGGTGGAAAATCATTGCATTAGGGGAACGACCACAATAAAAAGAGATTGAGAAGAGTGCTAGACTGAGAAATGAAATATAAGGACATGATCAAGAGATCCTGGGAGTACACCTAGTATCACCTAAGTCAGGGAAGGACTCGTGGAGGAGACAGCATTTAGACTGAGACTCAGATCCGATTGACAATAAAAATGCCTGTGATGAGACAGGATGGGCAGGGGGAGGAGGCCACATTCCAAGCCCAGAGAAGAGCCAAGATCTGGAGACAGGAAATGTCTTGGTATGTCCCAGGATCGAGAAGAAGGCCAACGTGGTAGGAGCTGAGGGAATAATGAGGAGAGTGACAGAAGACAAGGTCAGCCAAGTTAAGTAGCTTGGATTTGAGTTGCATTTTAATGCATTATTGCTGACACTGTGAGTCTCAGAATCAAGGTTTGGGTGGATTTTGATCAATGTCCTGCCATTATCTTACTGTATGAGTCTGGAAAACTTATATCCTTTCTCTTGGCCTCAGAGCGACCTCAACCATGAAACAAAGAGATTGAACTAAAAAGTAGATGATCTATGAATTCCCTTTGAGTGCTAACATGCTATGATTCTAATCTTTGGCCTCAAAGATGAAGCTGAACACTCCCTTTTCTCCAAAGCACGGAGGCCCCTCTGTGAACTAGGGAAGTGTAGCTCAGGGCATGCTGGTCATTTGCCCTGAACTGTAAAACTGCCAAGACTTGAGATTGGTGGAGGAGCCAAAGACTGCATTTGCTCCGCATTGTTGACATTTCTTACAAGACGTATTTGCTGTGAGTTTTTTGTATTTTGCTCCTGTTCTCATTACTTTTCTAGTTTCTTCTAGTGCCTGAGTAAAACCACCTTAATCCTCTACTTTTATCTCAATAATAAAAGGGAGAAAAATGAATGAGTGTAGAAGTCATAATCCCTTCCCAATATCCACAGGTTCACTGGTTTTCCAAACTTTCCTTTGGGAATAAGATCAAGTGTGAAAAACTCCCTCACTTTTCTCTGCAAAAATAGGTGCCTGAAGATCTAACACTAATGTAAGCTTAAGCATTTTGGAGAAATTTGCAATTTGAAATACAATCAATAAGGGTAGCGATTTCCAGAACCAGAAATTCACTGTGATGGTAGATTAGTTGGCTCTCACCGTAAAAAAATTTAGAAAGACCACTAAACAAACACTTCGATAGCTTCATAGGGTTACTAAATAAACAAACAATACGTGCACAAGATAAACTTTTTAAAGGAACAGCTAAGAGATTTAGACTTTTAAAGAATATTTACCTTGGAACTGAGATAAAACTCAATGCTGAGTTTAAAGGGACAGAAGGCACAGAGAACACAGGCCCTCTCCCATGGATCAAGGAGGGAACCAAAGCTGTCCCTTGTGGCATTTTAGGTTTCAAGGCTGTGTTGATAACCACGACCTTTTTGTAAGAGTCATGAATACTTTAGCAGAAAACACACACACACACACTTTTAAACACTGCAGATATTTGTGAATTTTCTATGCTGTGTGATTTTTATCATGCTTTTGGGCCAGAATACATCAGCTAGAAAACAACTCTATTTTATTATGGAAAAAATATCTGACATACAGAAAAATCCTTTGTAAGAAACATTATATTTTGTAAAGTGATTTTCAGTGAAACTAAGGGAACATTCTAGAAAAAGTGTTGTTTGTTTTTAAGTTGCTAACGATATGAGTCACTTGAAAGGTATTCTCTTACGTATGAGCAAGACCACATCTGATGCTTGGGTTTGGACAGAGCTTCTTTAGTAAATTAGCAATGAAAACAGGGACAACTTAGCTTTTCTCAGTATCACCTGTAATCTGCCAAATAAGGCAATGGATTTAATATTCTCAAATTGTCAGTCAATGCTGAAATGCTAGAAATATATTTTTACCATTGCATATCACATTTGCAAGCAGCACATGACGCATATTGAATCAGTTTATCAATAATTTAGTGGAAAACTGACACAGTGAGACACAATGCTTTGTTAATTGGAAAAGGACAATAGTTAGTAATGAAGCATTACTTGGTTGTGCAGCATCCTGCAGTTATCTTAAAACTCTGGTTTTGTCCCCTACCAGTCATAAAGCAGCTTGTGGAAGATCATAAAAACTCTCTTGACCAGTCGTCTATCCTCATTTGTGAAATAGACGTAAGAGTACTTTCTTCTTATAACTGTTATGAATAGTTAAGATCATGGGCACTCAAATCAGACATTGCATTTGAAAATCTGGCCTCACCAGTTATGAACTGTGTGACTAAGGGGTCACCCCACGTAGCTTCTAAGTAACTCAATTTCCCCTCCTGTACAATGGAGACAATGACATCTAATTAAAAGAGTTATAGGGATGAGATAAAGAGAAAATATGCACAACAATTATAATAGTGCTTAATATTTAGTAAATGTTAGTATTAATTTACATTACTTTTTATCAGCATTACCGTTACTAGTAGTAGAAGATTCAGCACCAGTGGCACGTGAACATCCAGGTACTAAGTTAGACAGAAATCAAAATGCTTTAAGGGCAAAGAGAGCAGCGCTGTAGAATGGAGATATTAAAGAAGACTTGAGGTTGTAGCAATGGGTAAGTTTGGGCCTCACTGAAGAAAAAAAAGGCCAACAGAAAGACATTACAACCTGAGAGGACAGAATAATCAAGGAGATAAAGGGGGAAAGGCTATGCTGGGTTTCTGGGTGAAGGCAGCAAAGCCAACATGCATGCACTTTGCTCCTTCCTGAAACCCAAGAAAATGACCTGAAGAAAATATGTGTAAGGCCTAAAACCATAAGGAAAAAAAAAAAGAAAGAAAATGAAGCAACCAATCTTTGGAATCTGATGAGAAATTGGATTAAATGACTTAGGAAATTTGAATAGTATGAATTCTAAGTTGGCAATAGGAAAAGCTAAAAGGTGACCAAATTTGTGGCAGAAAACCCCACAAAATTCAGGAATATACAGCTCTTAGTTAGCACTAATTATGAAAGTGAGGTTAGGGCTGAAAAGTGAAGGATTCCTTGAAAATCTGCTTAAAAACACTTACGTCCCCAGATTTTCTTCCCAGATCTAGTCAGAATGCCACTGGACAGAAACACAACCACAGTGAAGGATGCAGCTACCTTACTGAAGCTGGGGAGGTTATGTGTATGTGCATCTGCTGAATGTTGAGAGCCACCCTACTGCCCCATTTCCAGTCCCTCATTACTGAAATTCTAGAACACTGAAAATCAAACCTACATCCTGCAAGGAAAAGCCTGGAAATTGTCTCTGGGAATCTGACTAGCCCAAGAAGGAAGATACAAAGGCACTGGCATGGAGATTCCCCCCACAAAGCAGCCCATTCAGATCATCTCTCTACTTTGAGACGCTGGTTAACACGTTTCCCCAAAGCATTCAGAATTTCACATTGTCCCTTAAAAGCATCGCTCTAAAAAACAATCAGACCATTTAAAAAAGATGCTAATATGAAAGATACAGACCTAAACGCAAGTGAAGGAAAAAAGGCAACTTAGAGATAATAGAAAAAATGCAATAAAAATATCAACAAAAATATTATTAGTATATTATATTCATAAAATAAGAACTGGATGTACTTTTCAACAACAAATATTCTGACAATTTTTAATGTTCTTGGAAATAAATGTAATAACAGAAATAAAAAAGTCAGTAAAAAGGACTGCAAGATTAAATTAGGGAATTTTCCCAAAAAGAAGAACAAAATGTCTAGGAGATGGAATATGGGAAAGAACACTAAGAAAACTTAAAAATCAGTGCAGAATTTTTGTCATGTCAATAACAAGAGTTCTAGAAAGAAAGTGCTAATACAAAGGAAGGAAGGCAGTTGAGTTGTCAGTGAAAAACTATATCAGAAATATTCAGAACTGAAGAATAGGTGAGTAAAAGGAGGCACATACCAAATACTACACCATTTTGAAATTTCAAAGATTATGCAAATTTCCAGAGAGAAATAATCACATACGGAAGATGAGAAATCAAAAATAGCTTTGGGTTTCACAATAACAGAGCTGAAAGGTAGAAGACAGTGAACCAGAGCTTTAAAACCTGAGGGCAAATGATTTGCAACCTAAAACTCTATACCCAACCAAACTTTCAATCAAGGGTGACACTAGGATAAAGACAAGCAAAGGTGTGCCATAATCTTTACAAATATTACTTTCTGTTATCCCTTTTTTTCTGATAAAGGTACTGGGTGACGGCTCCAGTAAAACAAGGAAGTGATCAAAAGAGAAGACATAGATGCGGTAAGAGGAAATCCAACACCAGAAACAGAAAGTCCCTGAGATAATGAAGGGTAACCTCGGGTGATAGCTGACATGAAGAGTAGAAGACAATCTAATCTGTTAGAAGGAGATGCTCACAATTTTGATGAGATTTTTTGTAGAACACAAAGTTTAAAGGATACTTGCAGATTTTGACAATCGGTAAAGTATTTTGGCTAAATTAGTGATAAGTACATAGGAAACTAAACAAAGAAAAAAATCAAGATAAGTATTAACTAAAGAAAAAATGAAAAAATTGTACAGCAAAGGAGAAGAAATTATGATTCAGGGCTTACATACTAATAATACAAGAAACACTGACATTCACACAGCCAAAATTATGACAAATATATTGGAAGGGTGAGAGAAACAGGAAATGTGTGTGCATTTGTGTATGAAGTCAATGGATAATGCCTAAACTGAAACCTGAAACATCTACAAATAGTGCTATATTTATCAGTGCTTTCCAACCTTGTTCAAGATCTCTCTCTCTCTCTCTCTCTCTCTCTCTCTCTCTCTCTCTCTCTCTCACACACACACACACACACACACACACACACACGTAAGGCACACAGGAATAAATGAAAAAGAATAATTGAGACTGGAAGAAACCAGACAGGGGCTCAGGCCACCCCGGTTCCACCTGACCTCCCTGAGGGCAGAAAGGATCAATATCTCCCCACACCTGTAGTCTGTTTGCTGCTTACTGTTTGAAAAGCTCTGATTTAGAGATAAGGAGGTAAATATTAAAAAAAAAAACAAGCAAAACCAATCAAAAGTGATTTCCTCTGGGGCAGTGACAGTCAGGGGGCCGGGACCTACTATAATATTTTTCATAATAAATCTTATAGAACTCATTGAATCTTTAAACCATGTGCATACATTACTTTATTTTTAAAAAGAAAACAAAAACCTATACTATACTATGAAACTGATGCCTAAACTAAATATGATGTTAACATTTTTAATTATTTTCTGTTTTTTAATTAAGTTTATTGGGGCGACATTCGTTAATAAAATTATATAAGTTTTAGGTGCACGGTTCTATAATACATTATCTACATATTGCATTGTGTTCACCACTCCAAGTCAAGTCTTTTTCCATCACCATTTATCCCTCTATCCCCTCTGCCACCTCTCCCACCATCCCTTCCCTCTGGTAATCACCATACTGTTGTCTGTGTCTATGAGTTTCATTTTTTTCTCGCTTAATCCCTTCACCCAGCCCTGCAACCCCTCCCCTCTGACAGCTGTCAGTCTGTTCTCTGTACCTATGAGTCTGTTCCTGTTGATGCCAACATTTATTGAGCACTTTTTAAATGCTAGGCATATATTAATTTCCCCATTTGATCTTCATGACAACCAGGCAATAAATATTGCTATCATACACATTTTAAAGATAAAAATATGCAGTAAGAGAAATTAAGTACATTGCCCATGCTTCCACAGCTAATAAATGACGAAGTTGAAATTCATGTACTAGAGCCCAACTCTTAACCTTTGCTGTGTTGTCTCTCAGGAAGGCCAGTGTCAGTGTCTCCCCATTCTGAAGGGTTCTGTATGTCAGTCTAGATGAATGCCTCTTACTTAGGCTCTTTGGGAAATGAGATCTTCTAAGAATTTTTCACATATGAGGAATATGGTTATATCAACTTGCTCAATCTAAAAAGTGGAGTACAGAAACGTCCTGACTTATGATGAGGTTACGTCCCAATAAACACATCATAGATTGAAAACATCCTAAGTCGAAAGTGTATTTAATATATCTAACCTGCTGAACATCATGGTTTAGCCTAGCCTACCTTAAACATGCACAGAACACAATAGCCAAACACCTCCGGCAGCATAGCACACTGGCAGGGGAGTCCAACCTTTTGGCATCTCTGGACCACGCTGGAAGACTAGTGTCTTCGGCTATCCATTAAATACATGATGACAGGTGATCACAAAACAATCTCCTAATGTTTTAAGTCGATTTACGATTTCTGTTGGGCTGCGTTCACAGCCAGCCCGGGCTGCGTGCAGACCGCGGGCGCAGGTTGGACACCCCTGCTAGAGTAGGGGCTGCTTACCCTCCGGCCCACGTGGTTGTCTGGGAGCTGCGGTTTGCTTCCTCGCCCCATCATCTTGAGAGGGCATCATACCGCGTATGATGTATGATTTTTACCCAAAGAAATCAAACCTCAAAATTTGAAGCACTGTTTCCACAAAATGAGTATCACTATCCCACCGTCATAAAGTCACAAATTATTTAGTTGGAACGTTGTAAACTGGGGACCCAGCCCCGTCATCTTCCTGACGCTCCTGCATACATTTTCTCATCATAGGATCTCATTGCCGCCCCAGCCTGTAGGGAAACGGGGCTGCACAGCCCTTGGCCTTCACTCAGGCAAGGTTCCTATTAATTCAGAGGTCATGGCCGCTTTTCTGCGGGGCTGCAGTACTCCGCTGATTTAACATGAAGGTGGAAACCCAGAAACAAACCTCAATGCATGTTCAAGAATGATTGTTCTCAAGCTTGCCATTTAACTACTTTAACAAGGTCATCGGTGGTTAATCTGTTCTGTATTACGGACTCTGCTTTCTCATCGGCTTTTTTCACATACATGCAAAGCAACATATCCTAGTCCAAAACTCAGGAAAACAAATCTCAAAATATTTATGGACACTTAAATTTCATATAACCCCTACTTAGTAGCCAATAGCGTTTGGAGATTTCCTGTCACTAAAAAAAATTTAGTTTTTCTGAATATTTACATCTAGAAATGCCTTAAAACACCCTTGTACAAACAAGCACATGCACACACACATACATACACAAATAGAGAGAGATAAAGAGGCAGAGTGTGAAGGATAACGAAGAAGAAATTTTTAAAGGACAATAACAAAGAGCGGTGTTGATCTTTAATCAAAATGGTGTTTTATCACAGGGATCTTTTAAATGATTTATGCTAAATTGGTCAAAGGAATTTGACTAGATGTGGTTATTTCTTTGCACTATGTCTAGGTCTCTCTCCTGCTGGCAAACCAGACAGGCAGAATGTCACACCACAGATCTTCTCAAGATCTCCCAGACTCCGGTACTTACCCCACACACACCCACTCTCTCCCTCTGTCTCTCTCCCTCCCTCTCTCTCTCTCACACACACACACACAAACACACAGTTCCCCGGGGAATAATGGTGCATCTTTATTGTCCCAAACCTACAGTCCTTCTCAGCACCACACCTCATTCCACAGCAGGGGGCTAGGCTGGTCCACTCCCTAGTCTCTGATTGGATTTGGACCCCACGACCCCAAACACGGCCCAGCTGCCTTCTCCCTTTTACTCCCACCGCCACCCAGTGTGTCCAGGATTCTTCCTCAGGTTTCACAGCTAGGGGGAGCTCTCCTAGAAAGAGTCTGGAAGTGAAGGTTATAAAATAACTGCCTTTCCTTGACAATAAGAACAGTCATTTGATTTTCTTTTCTTCAATGAAAGCACTTTATTATTTAGCTATGTCCGGTTCCCTCACCTTTACCTGCTCCGCAGGTGCTTTGTGGAGGCTTTGCCACAAACCCCTACCCCCAGCCCCACAGAATGCTGTCTAGCGCACTGCTGACTTCCTTGTAAGTGTATTGACGAATACATGTATCCCTTTAGTCAAAAAGTGTTTTGCGTATACCTACCGAATTTGGCAGTGTTTGGAACATAAGCAAGAAATCGAGCACTGCCCCTTCTTGGATCAGCGCTGAAACGGCGGAAGGCCGCACATTCCGACGCTCCCTGGAAGACAGGGGCATCCAATCCAGACTGCATGACAGAGTGGAGAGAACGTGTGTAGCGTAGAGGGGTGACTGCTAGTCAAGGAAGAAGAATCCTCTAGGAAGAGAGAATTGTTTGGGCAAAGGACCAGAGCCACAGAAAATATTTAGGAACTAAAAGGATGGCTGAAGCACGTAAAGAGGAGGGGAGGATTATGGGAGGTGTGGGCAGGGTCCACCCGCAAGGCCTCGGCAGCTGACTTGGGCAGCAATAAACCGCTGCAGAGGTGTCAAAGGGAGGTCAATTGACCAGACTTATTTTTTCAGATTTTCATTCATTCTTGACATCAGCTTGGTGCTTTAGAGATCCATTATAAAAAGCAGTGACCCTTGATTAGAGCAATTCTATTAGCATTTAACTTGAGTTGGATAATAATTGTATAACATCTAAATATTATTAAACACTTCCAAAGATATTTTCATATTTTATCATCATGACTATCTGCAAAGCTGCTGTGATCATCTCCATTTTTACCAGAGAAGAAGCTCGGAATCAGGGAAATAGAGTAGAGTGCTAGGACTGGCCTTGGACCCAGGCCACCATCTTTCTGCCACCACCTTGGTACCAGCCACCTGTTCTGGGACTGAGGGCAGGTCCTTCTGCACACTTTGACCACTTATACCAGATAATAGACACAGAATGTAAACCCAATGGCCGCTTGCAGTTGGCCGAAATTTATGACTCAAAGATAATCCAGTAAAAATGAAAAGACGTGGATCTGAAAACTAGAAAACTCAGGGCATCAGTCAAGGTCACTGCAACAGTCCACGCAGACATTATGTGGAAAATACTAGATGCTCTTTTGCTTCAATATCTGCCATTTTATACAGAATGAACTCCAATAACATTGTTAAAAAGAAAGCTTAAGTTAAAAGGGGAAGCATAGGGCATGTATTATGGTGCTATTTGTAATTATAGTCCTGCATAAATACAGACCATCTCTGAAGAGATGTAACAGAACCAGGTATTGGCGATTGCCTCAGGGGGAACTGGGGACTGGATACAGACTAATTTTCACTGTAAATATATTTACATTGCTTTACACTTTGCACTGTGCATATATTACATTTTCGAAATGGAATTAATTATGAATTAAAGGATATTTAGAAGAAAATGATAATTCTGTGCTAACGTGGAGGAAGTATTTTAAAAAGTAAACCCAGAAAGGCAGGCAGAATGTCACTGGCACTTCTTCGGTGTCTGGCACATTCGGGAACAGGCTTCCTAAGGCAGAGCAACGTTCTCTGCGACTCCATAGCTCCCGGGGGAATAGCATTTGTCCCGACTTAAAAGAGCCGGTTTAGGTCTCCTCGTCCCAGGGCTGAGCCAAGACGCTTCTGTCCACAGAGCGGCAGGCCCTTCAGCCTCTGTCTACCCCTAGGTGGGCCACCCCGCCCTGTCACTGTGGAAACACACAGTGTCCACAAATCAGCATTTGATCCTGAAACTCCACTGACTGAGTTCAAGTTCACCAAAAATGTATTCAGAGGGAGAGAAACAGAATGGTGGGAGGAGCCAGGAGCCATTCTTCGTATGCCCGAGGCCAGAGTTTTAAAACCCATTTTCTGTGGTGTTAATAGCTGCTTCACAAAGAAAAAGAAGTTTCAAATGCATTTTCAAAATGCACTTTGTCCTCTTCCTCCTCCCCTCGCATGGACTGGGGCCCAGTGCACATTAGCACCTTACAGTTATTGTGCATAATCTTGACCAAAGAAATCAACATTTTCCAGAAAACCACTGATGTACGGGACACCACGGGAGCAGTGCTGCCGTGAGCCCTGCGGCAGATTTTTGCAGCACCAGCCCCCACCTGCTCACGCTCGGACGCCCATACTTGTGTGCTCTCTTCTCTCACCTTCATTCTGACTTTGGCCATGTGATTGGCCTTGGCCGGTGGGCCATCAGCAAAGAGAGGAGGCAAAGCTTTGATAAGGGCCCACATACTGGGGACTTGACCTCTCGGATCTCTGCCCTGAGGTCCTCCTGCTGTGCAGAAGGCCGGGGTGAAAGCTCAGCAGAGAGAGAGAGGCCCAGCCAGGTCAGCTATGCAGGGGAGCCCAGCTGGTACCCAGCCAACTGGCCAGATGAGTGTAGTTGCATGAGTGAGTCTTAGCAAGTGTGGTACAACTGCTCAACCAGACACAGAGCTGTGACAAATAATGCATTATTCACAGTGGCCAAGACATGGAAACAACCAGAGTGTTCTCCCATAGAGGACTGGATAAAGAAAGTACAGCACATATATACAAGGGGATACTACTCAGCCATAAGGAAAGATGAAATACAACCATTTGCAACAACATGGATGGACCTTGAGAATAACATGCTCAGTGAAATAAGTCAGAAAAAGTCAAGAACCATATGATTTCACTCATCATGTGGGATATAAAACTGAAAGCAACAAGAAAAACAAACAAAAGCTCATAGGCCCAGACAACAGTACGGTGGCTACCAGAGGGAAGGGGGCTGGGGGACAGTAACGGGTAACAAGGGTTGAACACATGGTAACGAAAGATATGACTCTGAGTGGTGGGCACACAGTGCGAGAAGTGTGCACTTGAAACCTATATAATTTTATTAGCCAATGTCACCCCAATAAATTAAATTTAAAAAAACCATCATTGTTTCAAACCACTAATTTCAGGGGTGGTTTGGTACATTACAACACAGAACCATCCAAGAGTTAAGTGTCGATATAAAACAGTGATCCAAGAATCAGGGAACTTGAGCTCTTTTCTGAGCTCTGTTTTCTGCCTCAGTTTCCTCATGTAGAGAAAGAGAAAATTAGAAAAGATAATTGTCTCAATGAGCCTTCTAGCTCTAACGTGCGCTTAATGCAAAAGGAATGTGTTCCGCCTCAATGCACCATTATTTCGGCCCCCATTTGACCCCAAACGGTGGGCTGGAGCTTGAGATACATCTTGTAGGTGAAAAAGAGCTCCGCTTGGAAACGGGCAAATCCAGCTCCCAGGCTCTCGGCTGACTTGGCCCAGATGTTAGAATGGAAGTGTCTGAGTCTGGAGTGTGATTCTTTGCAAAATAAGAGGTGAGGCGGTGGACCACGGGTCACAGACTCTTTGCCTCCTCACTTCCCTCACTTCTCTGGGCTCAACGGGTCTGTCAGCAGCAGCATGACCCTGCGCTTTCTGAGCAACAGGGTTTGTGTTTATAAGGCAGGGGACAGAAGGGCAACAAAAATCACCCCAATTCCCAGCCAAGCTTTCTCCCTGTCCGGGAGGAATAGGAGTGTGGGATCACACGCTTTGTTTATTTCTGGTTCTTTTAAGTGATGTCCAGGGACTCACATTTCATGCTTGTTTGAAAGTGTATACGTAACAGGGGAAGCTGTTAAACAGCAGTTTGCCTTCACTCGAGTTATTTACTTATTTAGTTACATGTCAGCGTGCCGTTCCCCGACCCATCATTCCTTACCGTGCCCTGAGATGACTAGCATTTGAAGGTGTCAGAAGGAAATTTGCATCTCAGGTTATAAATATTTCCCTGGACACCATATTTGCCTGCTTGTATTTTAATTCTTACAGGAGTTTTGTTTGTTCAAAAAGTTTTCCTTGACCGGTGATATGGCATAATAAAGGAGAGAGGAAAAATTACTCATTTCAAAGAAAGGAAAAAAAAACACAGGTCGCACAAATAAATGGAACTAAATTCCTTGAGAGTGCCGAAGACTTCTTTAAGACCTGCAGAGTCTTTAAACGTGGGAGAAAAGCAGTAAATTCATAATCGCCGATCTTAACTGCAAAGGCCTAACCTAATGCAGGAAAATTTAGTTTAATTTTGAGGGGAAAATCAAATAAGCTAAACACAAAACACATTGCTGCTATTTTGCATTGTGCATACTGGCAACAGGAAAAAAAAAACATTTAAGGACAAATAAAATTCTAAATCAAGTGAAAACAAACCAAAAAGCCAGATGAAGATAACACCTCAAAGATACGTGGCCCTGGTCACTTTTCTAAGAAACTTGACAACGGCCATCTCCCAGTGGCATCTTCCAGCTTGTAAAACTCCCCCCAAATGTGCAGGCAGGGCCAGGAGTCGGACTCCTGTCCCAGTGCCCATGATGCACTCACTCGAAGATGCAGCACTTTCCTTTGACTTCCTGGAGCTTTTCTGTGCCATAATGAAGGCTGATGCAGCAGAAATGGCTGGCTTAAAACCTGTCCTCTAGGTGGGCCATCTCTCCCGCTCAGCTCTGTGTTCTGTGGCTGGCAGAAAGGGGCTGCAAGAGAAGCCGAGGCTGGGCAATGCTCCCCCTTTCGGTCTGCAGGAGAGGTGAGTTACATTCAGGACACAGAGCCCCCTGGCCTTGCTTCCAGGAAAATGCCCCATGAAGACAGAACTGAAAAACTATCTTGAGAAATCTGGAAAGGTGTGGTCACTTCTGTGGCTACATTCCCATGCTCATTTTTATCACCATCACTAGCAATCAGTCTTCAGAGATAAAAGTTTATTTGGAAACTCCGTCAGCATGTTAACTGTGGTTGCAAGCGAATGGCTCCCTCTTCTCCCATTTTAGCTGGAGATTTACATCCCTTCCAAGCCAGCCCTGGTCTTATTTATGTAACTGCACTGGAGAGTGGCTTGAGGTTGCCTCTTACAATAACAAGCTCTATTTATGCCTCGTGGGGCTGGGCCCAGGCCATTAACACAACTTAGATTGAAACAGGCACCTTGAAAGTGGAGCAGGCATCATGGAGAGGCTTTACCAAAACTGTCTCTCCTTTAAAACAGACAGTTGGAGCATTCCAGTTAATTGTTTGGACCTCAGAGCTACATGTGGTGCCACGGGGCCTCCACGTACTCTGGGTTCTGAACTGTTTCAGGCACCAAGGTCCCTAAATTGCGGGCACAACCTTAATACAAAGTGCGTGCTGTGACACAAGAAACCAACAGAAGCTTCTTTTTCTGCTGTTGCTGTTTATCTTGATAGAAACAGCATGATAAAATACATTTTGATTTCAATTTTTATTCAAAGAAGCCCTCCACCAATTCCAGACACTGCAGTGCAATACAAACACATAAACATTCGTATATAAATATGTTAATAAATTTTAGTAAGATGAGGAGTTAGCAACCATTATTCATTTTCCTTATCAACATTCTTAACCTTTTATAAATCTACCTAGAATTTGTAAAAATAATGCTATGCACAAATTTACAATGTAGTTTAGATGAAGTACCTTTAGCTTCATTATTTATCAAATGTCAGAGGCTAAGTAAATTGACATCAGAGAGAAACACGAAATACATTGCAGTTTCATATAGAATAGTAATATCAGGTTTTTCTATAAAAGTCAATTATAAAGCTGAAACTTTCTCCACAAACTGTTAAATGGCGCCCCCTTCCTGTCAGTGATGAATTCTGTCAAGGGAAAAAAATCACTGCCTTTTAGCATCTCAGATTATTAGAGTTGTAAGGATCCTATAGAGATAATCTCATGTAGACCCTTCTTCAGCCATCTAAAATAGGTTAAGATACAGAAAGGAGAAGATTATTATCTATTTAGTGAATCATTTAAAAATCTTTTCAGTCGGCACCATGTCCATCACTGGAGACAAGCAAAGTCCTAATTCTCAGGAAACTCAAAAATCTCAGGGGGCACATAGAATTGTACCAAGTATTGCGAGTGAGGTCAGTGTGTGTTGTAGTTGAGACATGTGCTAAGTGCTGCTGGAGACATAGTGAGGTTGCCGGAGTAGTTTAACGAGGGCTTCCGAGAGAAGGTGGCAAGTAAGCTAGCGCAGGAACGATGGTTCAGTGTTGGCCACACATATAAGATAGAAAGAGAATTCTGGACAACTAGAATGGAAGTTGGAGCTCTTAAAAGTTTGAAAGAGCATGTTATAATAAGGATCAAGTCCTTCAGGATGGACCTGCATCAGATCTATGTGGACGAGCAGAAGAAGGAGCCGAGGGTGTAGGGTGCCGATTCTATGCTCAAGCCTTGTGGTACTTCAGAAGCATCTTGCTGGCTCAACTTACCCACAATATGAAAGTGTTAGAAATCCATAGCACAGACAAGGCAGAGGGTAGAGGTGGATCTGTTGTTATATTGAGTCTTTGCAAAACATAGTGAAAATAACATACACTGTGTGTGCTGACTTTTGTGTAGGAGAGAAAAGGAAAACAGCTAATACATATTAGTCTGATTATTTTTTGCATGAAGAAGGATGGGAAGGATTAACAGAAACAACCACAGTGTTTGCCTAGTGAAGGCTGGAGCAGGGATGGAGGGGAGACACTCCTTGGAGTGTGGATGTTGTAGAGTCTGAACTTTTAGAAGGGTAGTGATGTCCACATGTTCAAACATAAAGTCAACCAAGGTGTTGGGGAAAGCCTCAAACTCAATAAAAAAAGAAGAGACGAGTAAATGCACTGAATTTTAAATGAAAATATGTAATCACACTGAAGGAAAAAATAGATCTAATACAAGTGAGTGTGGAATACAACACCATGAATGTATAACTTAGGGCCAGAGGAAATGAAACTGCAAATGAACCTTGGGCTCTTCTGAGTAGGATTTCATTTGTTTTCATAGTATTTTGGGCCCAGCAAGTCTAAAACTAATTTTATATATTATAGAATTGAGCAAACGTGTTGGTGCTATTGGGGCTGAAGCTCTCACCATGGAAGAAGCAAGTTGGGAGAGGGGTCAAAGCAAGAGAGAAATCATGTGGAGTTGGATTGGAATTTAGGTGTTAACTGAATTAGTCATGTCTAAAGATACATATATATGTATACACACATTTACATATACATTCTAGATGTCATTTGTGTATCCACACATAAGCGCGTGTACGTGTGTGTTTTCTCAATGCTGGCTTTGTCCGTTGAGAGTGCTGAGAAGCAGAGCGACACCCAGTTGCGACGAGCACATCCAGCACCCAGATCTTGGTTCCTCGATACCATTTCTCGATAGAAAGAAGAAGATCCTTGGAGAAAGGACTGATTCCATGGCTGGAGTGAAAAACATACAGAATGAGCCTGAAATATCTTATTGTAACAGAAAGTACATTTCTTAAGAGAATGCAGAGAGAATGTAAAAAAGACACAGGAGAGAGAGCTTGAAGGGGCAACCGCTGGCACCGAAATAAAGAGGATAATGGATTATGGCCCATTGATTAAAATGTGAATTCATGAATAGACACTGAAATTGTAGATAATAGAATACTTACAGATAGGTAGGTAGATAGAGAGATAAATAGATAGATAGACAGACGAACAGAGAAAAGGTAGCTTTTTCTTACAAGAGGATGCCAACGGATGAATGGCAATAAAGCATGCTCAGTGTTGGTTTGGGCAAGATCACTAGTGACTGCTAATTGCAAGATGAACATCGTAACTGTAAGTTGAGAAAATAAAGAACCTTTTGACCAGCGATCAAAATTAGCAGCACCAGTGAGAGCAGATAAACATTGTAGATTCGGGATGTGATATCCTAAGAAGGACACAGCATCACCTCTCTGGTATTGCCAGCAGGGGACAGAGAACCAGAATATAATCATGAGGGAACATTACATAAACCCTGATGAAGGAACGTTCTAAGATAATGATAAAGTAATTACTCCATACTTTCCCAAAATGCCAATTACATGAAAGGCTTAGCAAGGTGGAGGAACTGTTGTGGACTAACAGACACTAAATGTAACATGTGACCCTGTGACCCTGTGCCTGACCCTGCAAACAAAGGGGAAATACTAGCAAGGGCATGACCGGGGCAACTGACAAAACTGGAATATACAATGCAGGTTTAATAACAATTTTGTATCAAAGCATTTTCTAAATTTGATAACTGTGCAGTGATTCTCTAACAGAATTCACTTTCGTTAGAAAATACGTGTAAAAGCATGGAGGAGTAATAATAGAGCGTGGCACATGTAGACTATTCTCCAGTGGTTCAGAGAAGTTACGAAATGTGCGCATGCAAACACGCACATAAGGAAAGAGCTTGCGATAAAACAAATGTGGCAAAATGTTAAAAATTAGTTCATCTTGGAAAACGGTACAGAAGTTTTTAGTATTAGTTTAGCAGGTTTTCTCTTAACTTGAAGTTATTTGAAAATAAAAGAGTTAAAATAAACAAACAGAGCCATACAAGATGTATGACCAAGTAACAACGCCCACCACGCCCCACGGTTATTTTAATTGACCATGTAGCAACCAGCCAGGCACCTGCCTGCCACCTGGTCACCGAATGTGTGCACCCACATCCAGCCACTCCCAGGAAAGCACTGAAGCAGATCTCTGTACCTCATAAAAATCCACCGCCACCCAACTCAATAAGGATCCCCCGGGTGGCCTCAATAAGTGTGATGCCACAGTCCCTGCAGGGCCGTGGTGACATCAAGAGCAGCCCAGAGATCTCGTCTCAGCAGCCCCTCATACTGCTTAGGCCCAGGGATCCCTGAATAGTTTTCTTCTAGATGCACCGTGGCCTTGAGAATGAATCCTCACCCTCCATGGTCATCAGACTCAACCTTAGTGAAGGAAGTTTGCGACCTTAAAGAGCAAAGGCAAAGAGGGACACAGTGCTGTAGCTTTGCAGATGTTAGTCACAGAGGGTTTATTTGAACGATCCTTTGAAAGATTTGGAAGAGGCCGCATGGTGGGCAGATGGGGTTCTGAGCTTACAGTTCAAGCACATTCGACATGTTATGACGGGGAGTATCACTAATATTGAATACCTTGAGTCCTAATTTTGTTCATTGCCAAATGGCTCACTTTCATACAATGCCTTCAATTCAGGCATACTGTCTCCATTGTAAAAATAACCATTATTTGTAGAGCATTTACTTCCTGCGAGGCACTGTTAAGTGCTCTACACATACTGCATTTAACCATTAAGATAGCTCCATGAAGTGATCACTGTTCCTGAATCCTAATAACTATTATCACTCTAGGTGAGGCTTAGGTAGGTTCAGTAACTTGCTGATACCGCAGAGAAGTAAGTAACAGCGTTGGGATTTAAACACAAAATGACATTAAAATCCAAGCTCTTCGTCACAATCATCCCTATAACGTCCCTTATGGATATCAGTCCTACTCTTACAATCAAGGGACTGAGACCCAGAAAAGTGAAAGGATTTACCTGAGTTTGGAAGAGCCTAGTTCATGGTACGTGACTCCCAATCTGGCATCATTCCTATTCTGGTTGTTACAAGAGTCACATAAGACGACAGATGCACAAGTACTTCGTAGATTGTGAAATATATGTACACGTGAGGATTAAACGCCATTATTGCCCTTAAAAGCTTCCCTAGTGCATCATGAGAGCGGGCTGCAGCAGAAAGGAAGGGAGGAGCTGAGGCCCACTGCAAATGAGTTGGGCAATTCCTTCCACAGTTCAACAAACACTTACCACTTGACCTGGTGATCCCACCCCTAGGTATTTACCCAAGAGAAATGAAAATAAATGGTCACATAAAAATCAAGATGGGAAAGTTTATTGCAGCTTTATTCATAATTGCCCCAAACTGGAAACAACCCAAACACCCTTCAAGTGGTGAATGAATAAACAAACTGGAACATCCCGGGAATGGAACAGGATTCAGCAATAAAATGAAATGAATTACTGTCACATGCACCAAACACGGATGAATCAGAAATGCGTGATGCTAAATGAAACAAAGCCACATTTGGAAAAGCTACGTTCTGCATGTTTCCATTTCTATAGCATTCTAGAAAAGGCCCGCCTCTAAGGACATAAGACAGCCATGGGAGCCCCAGCCTGGTGCGGAGCAGGTACAGTGACCACAGAGGAGCCCGGGGAGCTTATTCAGGGGACCTGGGTGTTTTCTATCTTTGTTGTACCCGTGGTTACCTGGCTGCCTGTGTTTTGTTAGAAATCACTGCAGTCCACTCAGGAGGATCAATTTTATTAGATGTGACTTACCCTCCAATAAACCTGATTCAAAATGTCTTTTCTAAAAAAGGAAGCTGAGAAGAGTTGGCCGAACAGCTTGACAGACACAGCACTCGACATCCCTCTGGCTCACTGGGGACACCTTCCAGGAAGGCGCCATTCTGTCCTGGAGATGGCCCTTCAAGGTTTCCCCGGAAAAACCGTGAACACTCAAATCTTACACAGGTGTATCTCCATGTGGGACTTTTGCTATTCCCTTATTTACTTTCAGTCCTCAGTTTATTGTGCTTGAATAATTGAGCACTGCTAAAAATGCAGCCCTGGCTGAGTGGCTCACTTGGAGTGGGCCCGAAGACAGCTCGCCTGCTTTGCTCTTTTCTTGGAGAACCACTCCGGGCCTCCCTCCTGTCAGGAGCTCTGTTCCCTTTCTCCAGCTCCTCTTCATGTTTCCAGGCCCAGCTTAGCTCGGCCCACCTGACCACCTCAGCCCACATAAGTCTACAAATTGTTTCAGCTCAGTTTGCTCTCCATTTTGGTTCTTATTAGATGCTATTGTTTGGGATTGCCTACAGCCTCTTGCTCAGACTGTCCCTGTAGAGGTAGGGTGGCAGCCTTTACCTGTGGCCAGTACTCCTGATTTGTCTTCCCGCTCCTGGGGAGAAGGTAGGCTTTCCCTGCTAGATGCCTTCACAGTTGAGTGGCGCTCTGTGCCAGTGGCCAGGAGACTGCCGGAATTGCTGTGTGCTCCTTGTAGACACCGCTTAGAAGAGAAAGCCTGACAGAGCGTGGATTTGTTTTCTTGATTCCAAATGTAGCAGTCTCACATGGAGATCATAAAGACTGCAGTGTTTTGAATCATGGAGGTACCACAGAGAAGACAGCTTTTGTGTAATCATCTGGGCCTTTAGTGAACTTTGTGTCGGGAATAAACAAAACTTCCTGTGGAAGCTATGGAGAGTTGAGAATTGTTTGTCAGCACCATGTAACCGAAGCTACGCTGACAAAACGAGTGGAGGGCACAGAAACGCAGCTGGGAGGCTAGAACCCAAGCCCATGGCCACCGACCGAGAGAGAGGTGAGTGAGTATGTTTCCAACTGCAGGGTTTACCACGCTGCCTGTGACACCCGGCAAGTTCTCAACAAACGCCTATTTTATTGGCGTCTGCTCTGGCTATACAGCTAGTCGGCGTGAAGCAGAGACCTACATTTTAGTACAAGAGACATTTCAGAGCACGCAATGCGACTCTAAACAGTGACACATCTAAAAATAATCAAGATCACTCTTATTTTAGCTTTTAATCTCCATCTCCTGAAATAATGGGAACGTACCTGAAAGGAACATTGTTTAGAGCTCAGCTATTTTTAATTATACTTCGTTTAAGCAAATTAGATGTTTACAAACCCGTTCGGTGCCTCTTCACTCACACGTCAGGCAGGACTTCCTCCTGATTCTACCCAATCTGACCGAGAACCAAGTCGTGTTAAATGTGCCCTAAACACGCATACACAGACAGACACACACAGATACACACGCCACCTTTGGTGTCAAAAATAGGCATTTTATTCTGTTTTGTTTCAGGAGGGCCTTGGGCTTGGAAACCAGGTAAGTAAAAATAAAAGCGAGACCGCATGGAAAGAACACTAGCTTTGAAGTCAGAAAATGGGCCTGAGAATCCCACTGTGCTGGTTCTCCTCCATGTTTGGTCTCGAGCTGTACAGTTTCCCTCCTCAGAAAAATAGCCATAGCATCACCTTATCTGCTTACTTTACAGAAGAGCTGTGAGATAATAATGAAAATTGTTTTATATTCAGTATCATTTAAAATTAGTACATTCCAGGGGCACAAATCCTAGGTTCAGCTGCCTGTCTTATATTAGAAGCAAATAGTCCACTTAGGGCAACAACAGGTTTTCTTCACAGCAGCAGTTTACATTCTCTCAGATTTCTACCCTTGGTAATGTCTCAATTCGGGGAGGGGAGAATGCTTCTATGTGCCTCATCGTCAGTGCACTTACTTCCAGGCTAACTACTCCGAAGTATGCGCTATCTTCAACTCATCACTCCGGTCACAGGTTTTGGAGTTTTCTCTTCTCCTCCAGGTGCTGTCCACACTCCTGACCCTGCTCCTTCTCTCCCATCCCTGAGGGTTTTCATAGCCAACCTGGGAAGTCAAGTGGCACAGCCCTTGCTGGGGGCAGAGCCTTGGGGCTGTGGGGAGCCTCACGGCAGCAGGGGGAGAGGGAAGGAAAAGTGGGAGTGTCGAGTGAATACATGTTGATAGCACCGTAGGTGGGAAAGCTGGTCTGGGAATTGTTCCCCTCAGCTCGAATAATGTCCACAGCATCTCCGCGCTCCTGACGTTGCTGGACTTCTTCCTCTGCCACTTGGTGCTAAATGATGCTGTTCGGATCAACCTTCGTTCAGCAAATCACTTTTGAACTGCAGTTTCTGACTCCAGCTTTCTGCCAGCACGGCGTGTCTCAGTAGCTATTCCTCTTCCAGGCTCAAGCTCCCAATTAAGCCCTAGTCCAGGCTCTCATGGCACACGTTAGAAACAGAAAAACCAGTTCTAACTCATGGCTCTGACAAACAGGCGCAGAGCAGTGAGGCCTGCTTTGGCAAAGGCTCTGTCAGCGGGTGCACCGGGCAGCCCAGCCAGTCACTCAGCGGTGTGTTTTCTATCCCACGGCAGGCAGCGGGGCCACTCGGTGGGCACAGGGCTGCCTGTTTGCAGTGGCCCTGCTCCCAAACCAGGGCATTGTCCTTGCTGTGTTTTGGGCAAGCTCCGAAGAGAAGTGGGAGAGCTTCCTGACCCCAGGGTCTGAGGAGCACCTGCAGGCTAGGTCCTGGCACCTCACAGGAAGACTTTGTGTCACCATTTGGTAACTCTCCAGTGTGTTCTGATGTAAAGGGCACAGGAGAGCCCCTACTCGGGATGGCACATTCTCTACATTTTAAGGGAGACACTGACGTTTTCTATTCCCTTCCCTGCATGCACAGAAGTGGATCTAGCAGGCCTCAGTCTGACAGAGCCCATCCATAACGAAGGAGTGACACCCAGATCAGCAGTGAGGGCCCAGCAGTGGCTGCAGCACAGCCACAGCCCCTCCTCCTCCTGCCCACAGGCCTGTGCTCTGAGCTGCACACTGATCCAAGGCCCCATGTTCGTTCCTTGGCCCTGGGCCCCTCCTTTCCGGCACTCTGTTTCAAAAACATCACAAGCCACGCAGGTGGTTCTTGTTGCACCACAGCTCGTATTCCTGACAGATCCTACATCTGCACATTAATACTCCTTGATGCCTCCAGCCTGAAACTTTCCCAGACACACTGGCTGAAGAGCCTCTGAAACCCTGCGTGAGGGGGACTCACGACACAGGAATTCCTTACTGGGTCTGAAGGTGGGGCGTCATGGTGTTTTAAACATGAGAAGCTTCATGGCCACTTAGCTGTGAACTTCTAGGCATTTGACTACATTAGAAATCTACCCACCCTGCAGAGCCATGAGTGTTGTAGCCAGGGCCCTAGGGAAAATCTGAGTTACTATAATTTTGAGTTATCACCATCCCCACAGTTGCAATCATGGGATGAATGCTTATTGAATGAATAAACAAATAACTATAGTCAGAGGTATCATTTATTGGGTCCTTCCCACTTGTAAAGCACTGGGCTAGATTAGGCAATTCCTCTCCTATGCTCACAACTACTGAACAAGCAAGATACTAATTTACACACTTCATAGATAAGAAAACTATTTAAATAATCTGAACAAGGTCACACCGAAAAGTGGCAAAAGAAAACTTAACCTCGATCATGGTCTCCTAAACTCAGACTAATTCTATTTAATCACTTTGAATTTAAACAAAAAGTGGGTGTTTGGGGTAGGACAAAGAGGCTAAAGGCCTTAGAAACTGATTTCTCTGCTGGGCTCTGTCTTCTAAGAAGCTATTGGGACGCTTCGCTGGCCAGAAGAAAGACCTGCCTGATTTTACTAGCATGCGGTGAAAAAAAAGAACAGGGTACAGTGGCTTGGACTCAGTGAAAAAGATGTTTCCCAGATTCAACAAGAAATAAAGATGAGAAAGAAAGAGGGGGAAAAAGATTCATCTCCCAGGAAGGCTGGAAAAAAAAGAAAACAGCGTCATCCCTGAGGACAGATGAGGGGAATGACTATGAATAAATCAGAACTTCTGGAGGGGCAGCCAATAAAAAGAAACAGTATAGAAACGGTCTTTGAGTGTCCATTTCCTTCCATCCTTCTGAAATAACACAAATTATGTGCAACACCATAGATTATCTATAATGACTCCAAAATGTTCTTCCTTTAAATCCAGAATTCTTATTTTCAGGCGCACCCTGAGAAATTTGGCAGTTGTAAAAGTTGTCAGGATAGAGGAAGGCGGGATATTTAGGAAATATGGTGGGTGAACACAGGGTCCAAGCTATCCAATGGGGCCTGAAATCAAGATAGAGAAGAGTTAGCAGGGGTAGAAGGAGCCCCACTGATGGTCTGAGGACTTGAGCCAGGGGGTTTCTCAGAGTGGGAGGCTGGAGGGCTGCTTAGGTCCCAAGTATATGACTAACTCATGACTTATGGAGAGCCTGACAGGTCTGACCTTGGAATAACGAAGAATCACACTGGAACTGACCACAGCCCGTCTCTGGGCTTCATCTCATGCCCTGAGGAAGATCTCCATCATTCCCTCAGTATGATTGGGTATGAACAATATCCGTGGGTCTCAACCACAGGGACAGGTCTGGGAACATTCTCAAAACATACATCTTAAATCTCTTCTACTTGATTATCCAGTTTGATTCCATCCACTGTCATAAAGATGGCTGAGGATAGGAAATCAGAGGGAGGTGTGATTCTGGGAAGTACAGCATTTTAAAACACATAGTTATGAAACTGAACTTGATTGCTCCAGGACTGGAGGCACCCCAATACAGAAACGATCAAGCTAACATGTACGAATTATTACCCAAATTTAAGACTTCAGTTCATTTATTTTCACATTTTAATGAAGAGATTAGTCATAATGTCAGTATTAATGTTGTTAATTGAATGTGAGAAGCTGCTATGTGCAAAGAAGTAGGTATGAACTATACAGGAAGTTTGAGGCAAAACACAAATACTACCCCTATTTTACTGGGAGTTTCAGTCTAATTAAGAACAGACTGAAATAAATGTCTCTATGTCATACTGTTCCCAGGATGGTCTTGGGCCAGAAGCATACAGTAGTATGATGTGTGTAGAACAGGTGGAAAGTGTCCAAGGGTTCCAACATACAACTGACCTCCATCACCTGCCTACTTCAGCTTGCACAGGGTACTTGAAGGAAGGGAAGAAGGAAGGCAACTTGTTCAACTTCCAGAATGCAAAGACTTCTTTTATCCTACATAGCTTGAGATCCCATCGTAAAAGCTGTATAGGGCTGGAGGGGTAGGATGAAATGGGGAGTGCCTTCTCCCAGGCGGGTAGTCTAACCCTAACCCTGCATAATGTTAAAATCCCAATGGGCTACCACCTTTGTAGAAGGTTGAATGAGAAATAAACTCACAGCCAAAAATAGAAGATCAAGGAATCTTTCCAGTCCCTACCTTGGCACTAGTGGAGAAAAAAATCTCCCCTGAGATTTTATAACCACAACAGACCCTTCACAGGTTTGCCATCCAAGTTTACACCACTTGTGAGGTCTGAAAAATCTGAAATGGACAATTTAATTTAAAGTGGTCCTAGGTCAGCAGTGCCCCCAGGAAACTGGCAGAAGCAAACACAAATCATTTCTGGAGGAATACTAATTCATCCCAGGCCTCAGAGAATGCCCACAGATAAAGTTCTGAAGAAAATGAACAACTCACTGGGAAAAAGAGAAACACGAAGAGACAAGGAACCTTGAATTAAATGCAGGAGAATCAGTTTCCTAAATATATAAGATACTGTATATATAACTATATGGAAACTATAACTATACTTTCTTTGTTTGAAAATAAAGGAGGAACATGAAAATACAAACAAAGAATAAATGATACTTTAAATGTAAGAATATTTTTAAAGATGCAAATAAAATACTAAAAATAAAAACTGGAAATAAAACCTATAATAAAATTAAAAATTAAATGCATAGGTTAAATAGAAGATAAAATATAGGTTAAAAAGGTAATATAAAGATGCAACTCAGAAAAATGAGAGATTAAAAAATACTAAAGAGAAATCGAGTCAAAGCATAGAGTGAGGAGGACCAACAAATGGCCCTACAGGAAAAGATACAAGAAGAACAAATCAGTGTTTAGTGACACTACATTTGAGAATTTTCCAGACCCACTAAAGGACACCGACTCTCAGGTCCAAAAGCCCAGTCTATTCCAAAAAGAATGAATAAAAAATGACTTCACAAAAAGATGTAGCAGAAACTAGGTACATCAAAGTAAATTAGTCCTGAGTATCAGTAAGACAGAGGACCCCTTTTCACGTTAACACGGAGGGAGATCAGAAAGCAAGGCAATGTTCTGGAGTTCTCCGCTCAATACAATTATTTTCTAAAAGGAGAGGAAAACAAAAACACTTTTTACAGGATGAAAGGTGGAGTTTAAAACAAATATACCTTTACTGAAAGAAATTCTAAAAGAAGTAAAATGAGATACAAGAAGGAATGATAAGCAAAGAAATCAGCAAGTGGGTTAATCTAAATAAATAATTAGGTAAATATTTTGAAGTTTAATTTGTGGGGAAATAAAGCTAAAATAGAGGACAAAGAGTAATGTATATGTTTGAAGATGAGGCAAGCCAAGTTACATCTGAAGGCTTTGCTATACCCAAAGTGTGGCCCAGCTACCCGTAACATTGCTGGCACCCAGGGCTTTGTTTGAAATGCAGAATCGCGGGCCCCACCTCAGGCCTCTTGATTCACACTCTGCATTTTAACATGATCCTCAGGAGCTTTGAATATATGTTAAAATTTGAAAATCTATTCAAAGTACTTCGAATTTGTTATGCATATATTCTAAAAGAATAAGCTAGGGTAACCGTTAAAAGCATGATAGACGTAGAGTATAACTTACAAATAGTAGAAAGAAAAATGAAGGAAATGGGGGAAAAAAACTTGAATCAATCTGGCAGTCAATATAGCCTAGTTATTATATACCAAAAACCCTCATATATCACAGGCTTAAAACAACAAAGGATGATTTCTTATTCATGCTGAACATCCTTTGTGACTTAAAGTAATTCCTCATATATTTGGGTTTAAATCAGTAATTTGACCATTGGTGTTCTGATCATTTCTTTTAGTGTGGTTCTGTTGACAACAAATTCTCTTTCTAATTTTCTTATTTTGCCTTCATTTTTGATGTACATTTAGTTGAGTGCAGAATTCCTGGTTTTCAGTTATTTTAAGCACTTTAAAGATGTCAATTCGTTGTCTCTGGTTCCCTTCATTTCTGATGAGAATTTAGCTGTTAGTCTTATATTTTGCTCATTTCAAGATAATTATCTTTTTCTTATTTGCTTTAAAGATTTTCTTTTCATCTTTTAAGTAGTTTTTATGATGCTATCCATAGGCATTTAAAGATTATTTATCCATGTAGGGTTTGCAATTTTTCTTGAATTCTGTGACCTGATGGTTCTCATTAGTTTGGGGGAATTCTTGATCAGTTTCTCTTCAAATCTATTACCTGCCATAATCCTTTTCCCTCTTCTCCAAGGACTTCAAATGTATCTTATGTCAGACATTTTCACCAAGCCCCGTATGTTTTTATTGTGTTTTAATCTGTCTGATGTGATTTTTTTCTCTGTGTGCATGAGTGTGGATAATTGACAGCAATCTCTATGTTTTAGCTTACTTCTCTTCTGCTGTGATTAATCTGCTATTAAAATTGTACTTTCAGTTCTTAATTCTCTCTTAGGTAACTTTTGGTCCTTGAATTTCCATGAGATTACTTTATATACCCTTGCTCCCTAGTGAAATTCTCCCTGTTGACATGTTTTTTTTTTTTTTTAACATAGTAATCATAGTCATTTTAAAGTAAATGTCAAGTAGTAAATGGGTTCCCTGTTGGTCTGATTCTATTGTCTGTGTTTCTTCTTGACTTTTGTCCTTTAGTCTTATCTCCTGAAATGCTTGGTTATTTGTATAGAATGTCAGACATTATGAATGAAAAGTGGGAAAATAATTTGAGCTTTGACTGATCCATATCCCTCCAATGAGGAGAGAGTTTTACATTCTAGGAGGCATTTAGAGCAGGTACAGATCACCATAATCCAGTCTGGGATGGACAGAGCTCAAATCTATCCTTCCGTGAGGGATGACCCATTTCCAGTTTGCCTTTACTCCTAGTGTATACTCCTTCAGGAGACATAACTGTAAGTATGAGGCTTTTACCAAGGGCCCATTTTCCTGCTAGACTGAATCCAATTTTACCTCCCCAGTCCCACGAGATCACCAAATGCTTTGCTCAATTAGTTGCCACTTTCTGTTCAACCTTTTCAGCTTTTGGCCACATGCCAAGAACAGCAAATATCTTGAGTGAAAAAAAATACAAAATTTGGGGTTCATCTCAATGCACCCACTTCTTTCTTGATTCTTTCCCAACTGGGCAGGTCTGGCTGCCTTTCTAGACTTCCAGTGCCTACAATATTTTTCCCAGCTCCTGTGAATGTTCTCCATGAGGGAGTTGGTCTGCAACAAGCTGTCTCGTCATTATTGAAAATGCAACTTCCACATTCCCACACTAAATCTGTAATTTTATAAGCACTCACTTATGGGAGGGGGAGAAGAATATAAAAATGTATTTTGTATAAGCAAACCCAGAGATTTTAGTGCCCCCAATATTTTGTAAGAATAAATAGATTAACAAAATACTCTAGCAAAATTCAAAAAGAAAAAACAGCAAAATAATAATAGGGTACCAGGTGCTTTTCTGTGGGCTATGCATGCATTATTTTATTTATCATTCATAACACTCTTAGGAAGATGTTATTATCCCTTCCTGATGAAGAAAAAAATAAAGCATAGAAAGACTAAGTAAATTGCATAATGAGACATAAACAGTAGAATCTGTCAGCTGAAAAGCAGTACTATATTACTTTTCAATTCAAGAGACATAAAGAAATTAGGACAACCAGAAGAAATATGGAAACCTAAAGAAATTAAGATCTATTAAACATTGACACTTGGAATCATCTGTTTTAAAGGACAAAGTTTTAGTGACAAAAAAATTATATCTGTTTTTCTGAGTCCAATCATGCTATTTGATTCTACCATGAAAAATATTTAAATCATCATAATATTATAGATTCTATTTGTTTGATTTAGAATCAAGCTCCCAATAAAAATATGTTATTGTCATAAAACCACAGGTAACATTTGTTCAGTGTTTTCTGACTATTGGGCACACTGCTAAAAATGTTATATGGATTGATTAATTTAGTCCACACAGTTATTTATGAAGGAGGTACCATTGTAACCAAGCAAACTGGGGCTCGTCCGTGTGGCACCCTGATGCATGACCCAACAATGAGTGTTGAAGGAAACAGGTTTTTATTTACAGGATTCCAGCCTCTGGGGGCCGGGAGTGCTCCTGGTCAGAGCCCTGCTCTCCCACGAGACCCAGCACTTCTCCTGTTCCCTACCAGGCTACAAGCCACACCATGCCCAGAAGTTCTCCATGTCCTTACCTGTTCTTAAGCTGGCCTCACAAAAAAAGTCTCCATCTCTTCTGGAATGTGCACTTGTGGGTCTCAGAGTCATCTTCCCCTCATAGCAGCTCACTCCTTCAGGATCTGGGATGGGTGTGCATGCGATAGTTCAGGGAAACATGTGCCATGTTACACTGGATCATAGTGGAGTCCAGGGAGGCACACATCCCAAGAGAGCGGCTTCTCCATACATTCTTCCGAGAAGCATAAGTCTTAGGCTCAGCATTCCTGGGCACAGTTCAGTTCAAGCATCTCCTACTGGGTTAGGCATGTCCCAGCATAGCTCCATCAGCTCTGCCGGGTCCCCGCACAACTCCACCAGCTCTCTCCTTACACTCTTTCCTCCCACATGGCTACTTCCTCAGTATACCAGGCCACATGGCAATTCCCTTCTCTTTCAGCTTGCCCTTATTTTAAATGCTCAGCTGGAATTTCCTATGTGATGTCCTATCCAGCTTCTCCTATGATGTGCTACTTTTGCCAGTTCCCCTATATCTTTTACCTTCTTTCAGGTGCCATCTTTACTCAGGGCAAGAGTTCCCTGTGACATAGGGGCATCCGGGGTAGGCAGCCACCTCCCCTGGCTATGTCCTGAGTCAGATAAGCTCTTAAAGTCTATTGTGTTTTTTTTGCCTGGGGCAGCAGCACAGCTTTTAACTTGCCATTGTTATGCAAAGTATCTTAGATGTCTATTGTCCACTTTCCCCTTCCCCCAACCAATGTTTGTGGATTTTCTCCTATTTTCAGGGAATCCATGCAGTGTACCCCATTATACCATTGTTATCCCCAACTAGAAATGAGTATTTTGAAGTCCTGATGGGGAAAGATATCTATTTCCAGATTACATAGGTAATAAGTAAATAAGTGATGAGGGGGGCTTTAAAGTCTAGGAACTCACTTTTAACTAAGCTCCCTTCTGTACAAAAAATATGTATACTTAATAAAAATAGTAGGTGAAGGGGAAAGTGGAGGTGGGAGGTAGTGTAAGCGTGCCAAATTCCTCACCTTTTATAAAAGAGAATCAATAGATACTGTATAAAGACAATTTTAGAAGTAGAAATAGAAGTATGTCATTTAAAATGACAATGACAGCAACCAGGGAAAGTAAAAACAGAAACTATTTAAAAGTTGTTGCCTCTCAAGGGTGAGAAGGGGGCAGGGAAGGGTAGATAAATAAGGAGAATTATTTCTTTTCATTTTATATCTTTGTCATTTGTTTCACACATTGTATGAGAAAATTAGCTATATATATATATATATATATATATATAAAGATAAATTCTACTATAATAATGTTGGGGGGCGTTATATTCCACTGAGAGCACACATTCTTGATTCTTCCAGGCCACATGGCAAACAATAATAACAGGCTTCCCAGTGCAGAAAGCCTGTGGTATTGGCTGGTGCCACTTGAGGAAGAGGTGCCACGAGGCTTTCTACTCCAGCTCAGTGTTTAAAAGCCCAAATGCCCCAAGAAATAAGCCATATTGAACCATATCAAATTTATCCATTAGAAAGGTTACATTTGGCTCTTCTTGTTCTAATTTCTAATTGGTTTGGAACTTGGGCAGAAAGCGGTGTGCTTTGCTTATGGCTCCCTCGGTGAGCTCTAACACACTTAGCAAGAAAAACAAGCGCAAAGTCGGAGAGGAATAGTGCCGAATTGCTTTAGCATATCCTTAGCATATCCAAACATAGGATGTCCTGAGAAAATTTAACACCTTTCCTGGACTCAAACACAGCAGTTCTATGTGGAGGAAAAGCTAATTTGGAATTTGAAAATGATCAGGCTTGCATTTCGATCTTTCTAAGTCATTCTGTATCTCTTGACTTAAATTATGAGTGGATAAAATGCAAATGTTTCTCTCATTGTTATGCGAAGGTTAACCCTTCAGAGGAGAAGGTCACGGGATTACCATGCTAAACCCTGTTGTGGGGTGGAGGGAAGCATTTGCAGAGAGATGGCAATTTTATCGAGAGGAGAGCTGAGTTTTCACAGCTCAGTTGCAGTTCCAAGCATCCCCATCACAGAAGCTAGTCTTCATCATTGTCCTAGGCTATTTCCCAGGGGAAAACAAGTAAAAATAAGAACATTGGAATCCTTGGGTCCCAAAGCAAAGAGCACTTGGAGCTCCTGTTGTTTTTCTTGAACTTGTGTTCCTCTTTCCACATTTCCCACTCCTTGCCAAGGTGCTGAGAAATGGTAAAGCTGGGAAGGGCCAGCTCCGAGCAATCTGGCCTGACAGCCCAGAACCTACTCCTAGGATGTGCATTTTACCCAACAGCTGTTTCTGCTTCGCTCTAATTTGTTCAGGATTTGGTTGGGACCCTAGAGTTCACCTTCTGCAAAATATTTGTTAATTTTTGTTTTTAGCTGAGAAAATACCTTTTCCCCTCCCAAAATGAGAACAATTTGCTCTGGGATTGAAGATGGATTTGTATTATAGTTGCAGTGGAGATTTGTTCAATTGCTTCATAGCCACATACCCAACACTCACTAATTCCTTTTAACAAGAAAATGGTAAACAGGTGGAGCTGAAATCATAGATAAATAAAGAGTCCTCTCCAATTCATTCAGCTGGGTCTTTGTAAAAGGAACTCTGCCCAGCTGGCAGCGAACATGCTTAAACAAATGGAGAATATTTTTAAACCAGCATTGGGAATGGTAGACATGAAAACAGGCTCAAGATACCTACTCAGTGGACAAAACTTCAAAACAATCAGCATCGTTTTGCTAATTTACCAACTTCACTTAGAAACATTCTTTTCTTTAAGCCATCTCAACCTATTTACTCTGGCCATATAAAAAAAACCCTAAACCCTGTTGGTAGCAACAATTACAGGCTTGTGTATTTGAAGTCATTTATATTTTCCCAGTGAAAGTAATGGCCTTTGCAAGCCTAATAAAGCCATTTCTCTGATATCGATTTCCCCAAGTGCTATAAAATTTCTTTCCTCTAAAGTATATGATTTTCTATATTCTAAAGGAAACGTAACTACATCGTTGGTTAAGAAGATCCTGGGCAGCTTAAACAGTCCTGAAAAATATCCAATGAGATCCACAGAGTCACAAGACCAAGTAACAAGATGATTACAGTTGCCCTGTCACTGCATTCAGTGTCAGGTTGCTGTTTGTAAAGGACACAGACCAAGCACTGTTCTATGAACAGACTCGAACATATGCACACACACAGAAATGCACCTTCTCATCATCGTTGTTCTGTTTCTTGTCTAGTTTTTAGCCCTAGCAGTGTTTGTTGCATTAATTTTTTTTAACTGTTTGTTCTTTGAAATATGCATTTCTGAGTATCTTGGATAGTGTTCACTTTTTAATAACACTGGAATAAGTTTAAAGGAGGTAGGGTTGAAGGTGGGAGGTAGGGGTGAGTGGGGAGGGGAGAGTAGAGTGGTGGAGGGGGAAATGGAGACAACTGTACTTGAACGAAATTTTTAAAAAAGCAAAAAATAAAACATGCAATACCTGACTATTTAGTCAGGAGCACTAACCTCTTTTCTTTGGATTGTCAAATAAAAACATGACAACATCCAAAAAAGAAAAGAAAGAACAGGCTATAATGAAATCATTCATTCTCCTATTAATCCTATTGGGTGCTTCCTAATTTGCTTCCTATGGCCCTTTAGTGCATTGCTTTCAACATTTGGGACCTGGAGTCATAGTGAAAAATAAACTTCATATGACTTTACTCTGCCCTCAAAGCTGAAACCAGTTTTATGAAATCATACTTCACTCTCTGTGATGTAATGCTGATATTTTCTATTCCACTCCATCCTGTTCTACTTTATGTTTCCTACAAATGCTGGTAACAAGCTACCATTTGAAAAATCCTACCAGGAGCTCCATCTCCTACATTGAATATTTAAGTTGCCCCCGCCTATCCCAATGCATTCTCTCACCAGGCCCTACAGGACTCTTCCGAAGCCCCTGGGCTGAGAGGTGGGTTTGGGGGACATCTCTAGCTCTTTGACATCAGATTTCTGACATGGTGTCCCGAAGTCAGTCATGCCCATCTTCAGTCCTATGGTCAGGCCCTGCCCTGCCCCACCCCGCCCACCCGATATTAACCATATTAACCATGCAATGTCTGCATTCTTCGCTAAACCATAATTGCCACTGAGTGAGAAGTTATCTTTAATGTGGTTTAAATTGTCCTTTACAGCCTTCTTACTTCTCTTATAACAGACTTATTCATTCAGGAGGCACTATGTATGTTAAATCTAGAAAATATACATTAGGAACATTTAAAAATGACACCAATGCATCTAAAATACAAAGTGAGGCAAAAGTAGGTTTACAGTTGTGAGTCTGCAAAACATAAAGTTTATTCTTATATTGTTATTTATTATCATATGAATTGCATATGAACAACTATAAACCTACTTGTGCCCCACCCTGCATGTGTATCACTGTATCTCTAACTAATATCTTCAATTGAATAATATCTAATTCAGTCTGCTCCCATAAATCCAATTTGACAAACAATTTGTGAGATTTCATTTCCAGCTCTACTGGATCTCCAACAAAACAGACCTGTTTTCACTTTGAATTAAATGCTTCCAAACCTCCAGCTCTGTCTCTCTCTAGACAGCCACTTCCTAGGCAGGCAGATGTAAGGCCAGAATCCCCCGCCCCCGCACCCCACCCATGTCCTGCATCAAATTGTCAGTACAGAGCTTGCTGGCCCAGATGCTGACACAACTCAAAGGAGGATTCCATCCTTTTCGTTCATTTATTCCTTTATCTTTAAATTTTATCTTAAAATAAAATGTGTATATATTTAACATGTATAACATGATGATTTAAAATATAATCAAATCACAGAGTGAAATTAGTCAAGCTAGTTAAACACATCATCTCACAGAATTATAATTTTGTATTTCTGTGTCTCCATGTGTATGTGTGTTATGTGAGCAACAGAAATCTATTCTCTTAGCTTCTTTCCAGTATTCAATACAGTGTGATTAACTACGGTTATCACGCTGCGCACTCTAGATTTATTCACCCCACACAGCTGCAACTTCATACCCTGTGACCAACATCTGTCCATTCCCCCACCTCCCCGCTCCGGTAACTATCATTCTAGTTTCTGTTTCTATGCATTGAACCTTTTTCAGATTCCACATATAAGTGAGATCATTCAGGATTCTTTTTTCTTTCCGTATCTGGCTTATTTCACTTCGCACTAGGTTTTCTAGGCTCATCTCTATTATTGCAAATGACAGGATCTCCTCTTTCATTTGCAAAGCTGAACAATGTTCCATTGCATACAAATACCCCAATTTCTTTATTTGTTCACTCATTTATAGACATTTAGTTTGTGTCCATTTATTGGCTATTGTAAATAATGCTAAAATAAAAACAGGATCACTAACTTCATTTCTTTTGATATTCTACCCAAGAGAGGATTGCTGGATCACACGGTGGTTCTATTTTTAGTTTTCTGAGAAACCTCCCTACTATTTCCCCTAATAGATAAAGAAATTTATATTCCTAACGACAAGTCCTAGAGTTCCCTTTCTCCATATCCTAACCAACACTTATCTTGTTCTTTTTTTTAAATATAATAGTCATCCAAATGGATGTGAGGTGATATCTCACTGTGATTTCGATTTGTCTTTCCCTGATGATTTGTGATATTGAGCACTTTCTCATATACCTGTTATCATTTATATGTCTTCTTTGGAAAAATATCTATTCAGGTCCTTTGCTCTTTTTAAAAATCTGATTGTTTTGTTGCTGAGATGCATGAGTTCCTTATATACTACTTTGGATCTAAACACCTTATCAGATATATGGTTTGAAAATATTTTCTCCTAATCTATTAAACTGCCTCTTCATTTTTTGGTGATTTCCTTTACTATATAGAACTTCAGTTTGATGGAGTCCCTATTTTTATTTTTGCTTTTATTACATGAGCATTTGGTGTCATAACCAAAAAATCATTGCCAAGGCCAATGCCAATGAATTTCTCCCTTTGTTTTGTTCTATGAATTTTATAATTTCAGGTCTTATGTTTAAGTCTTTAATCCATTTTGACTTGGTTTTTGTGTATGATATAAGATAAGGGTCAAATTTCATCCTTTTGCAAGTGAAGATCCAGTTTTCCCAGTACCATTTAATAAAGTGGCTATGTGTTCCCATGGATGTTCCTGACTCACTTGTAGGAAATTAGTTGACAATATATGCCTGGTTTTATTTCTGGTCCAAGTATTTGTTTTTAATGCCACTTTTGATGCCAACCCTATACTGTTTGATTTTTATAGCTTTGTAACATAATTTAAAATCTGTAAGTGTGCTGTTCCCAACTCTGTTCTTTCCTCTTGAAATTTCTTTGTCTGTTCAGGATGCTTTGTGGTTCCATATGAATTTTAGAATTCTTCTTTTCTATTTCTGTAAAAATACCATTGAAATGTTGGCAGGAATTGCATTGAATCTGTAGATCACTTTGGGTACTATGAATATTTTAACAATATTAGTTCCTCCAATCCATGAATATATCTTTCCATTTATTTGCATTTTCATTTTCTTTCATCATTGTTTTATAGTTTTTCAGTGTACAGAGCATTAACCTCCTAGTTAAATTCATTTCTGAGTATTTTATTCTTTTTGATAATATCATAAATGGGATTATTTTCTTGATTTTCTTTTTGGATAGACTGTTTTGATATAGAAATAAAACTGATTTTTGAAAGTATATTTTTTATTCTGTAACTTTACCAAATTCATTCATTTGGTCTAATAGTTTTTCTTTTCCCCTGTGGAATACAATCATGTCATCTACAAACAGATAAATGTACTTCTTCCTTTCTGATTTGGATGTCTTTTATGTATTTTTCTTGTCTTATTGCTCTTGCTAGTACTTCCAGTATTATGTTGAAAAGTAATGATGAGGGTGGGCTTTCTTATCTTGTACTTAAGCTTAAAGGAAAAGCTTTTAGTTTTTCCCCATTGTTTATAATGTAAGCTGTGGGGTTTTTATAAATAGCTTTTATTGTGTGGAGGAATTTCCTTTTATACTATTCTCTTGAGAGTTTTTATAATGAATGGATATTAAATTTTTCAAGTGTCTTTGTGCACCTATTGAGATGATCATGTGGTTTTTTATTATTTATTCTGTTGATGTGGCGCATCACATTAATGTATTTGTGTATGTGAAACCAAACTTTCATCCCAGGAATAAATTCTGCTTGGTTATGTTGTATTTTCTTTTTAATTTGTTCATTGACTCCAGATTGCCAGTATTTTATAGAAATTTTTTGCATCTATATTCATCAGAAATATTTACTTACAGTTTTCTTTTCTTGTGGTATCTTTGTCTGACTTTGGTATCAGGGTAATGCCAACATAACAAAATAAGTCTGAAAATATTCCCTCTACTTCTATTTTTTGGAAGAGTTTGAGAAGGGTTGGTTTTAATTCTTCTTTGACTGTTTTGGTAGAATTCAGCCATGAAGCCATCTGTTCCTAGGCTTTTCTTTGTTGAGAGGTTTTTAATATACAACTTCAATCTCCTTATTTGTTATTGACTCATTCAGGGTTTCTATTTCTTCTTGATTCAATTGTATGTTTCCAGAATTTTATCTATTTATTCTAGATTATTCAATTTGCTCATAATAGTCCTTTATGGTCCTTTTTAAAAAAAATCCTGAGACTCCACTGTAATGTCTCCTCATTTATTTCTAATTCTGTTTATTTGAGTCTTCTCTCTTTTTTCTTAGTCTAGCTGTTTATCTTATTAAAAAGACACTTAGTTTTGTTGATTTTTTTCTGTTGTTTTTATTTTGTTATTTCATTTATTTTTGCTTTGATCTTTATTATTTTCTTCTGTCTAATTTTGGGTTTGTTTGTTTTTTTTCTTTTTTCTAGTTACTTGAAATGTAAAGCTCAGTTGTTTCTTTGCAATCTTTTTTTTAAATGTTGGCAGTTTTCCCTATAAACTTAGCAGATTGAAATTCTAATTCCCATGCTTTGTCCTCCTAGTTTCCTCCCTCCACTCCATGGTGACTACCTATCAATTCCCCACATCTTTCTATCGACGTCCTGGCTGCTTTCTTCATAAAGCTTTGCCTGATCTTCAGTCCCCACTTAACAATGGGTGCCCACTTATATGTACTCTTACTTAACTTTTGTAGTGTCATTTGTAAATTCCATGCTCATTTCACTCATTCCATGAGGTATAATTTATGAGCAAGCTTATTTTCCCCAGTCTTCTTTTTTTAATATACTCACATACCCCTGAGATTTCCCTAGGATAACATATTTATTTCTTACATCACTTATTTTATTTTTCCAGAATCTTTTTCTAAAACAAGCAATTGTGGTAAAATGTAACATAAAATTTACAATCATAACCATGTTTAAGTATAGAATTCATTGGTATTAAGTATGTTAACACTAAAAAATCATTACCACAATCCTTTTTATCTTGAAAACTGAGACTTTATTCTCACTAAACAAAAATTCCCCATCTCTCCTCTCCCCAACTTCTGATAAGCACCATCCTTTTTAAGGCAAAGAAAGTATTCTACCATATATTCATATCACATTTTGTTTATCCATTTCATCTATCAATGGACAATTAGGTTGCTCCTACCTTTTGTCTACTGTGAATAATGCCACCATGAACATAGGTATGCAAATATCTCTTTAAGTTCCTTCTGTCATTTATTTTGGGTATATATCAAGAAGGGAAATTGCTAGATCACATGATTTTATTTTTAGCTTTTTTTTAAAGAACCTGCTATACTGTTTTCCAATGTTGTTGCACCATTTTATATTTTTCCATAGTCTTCTGAATGATTCCTAGAATTAATTGGATCTTAATCACTGTTCATTTAATTTTTATCAGGACAAACCACTAGTCATTCAGATTAAAATCAAAATATACTACCCATGTTCTTTTGAACTTTTCAGTAAGGCTTAAAAGTTAAAAATATGCATTGGTGTTTGGACTTGTTTGCCTATAATCATCCATCTGTTTAAATGGGTGGACTGGGACGGGAGTAAAAGACAGAAAACTGTACTTGAATAACAATAAAAAATAAAATAATAAAATAAAATAATAAATGTCATTTCTATTATTTCAAATTTATAAAAGTCAAAAGGCATAAAATGGGGGTATTCTCATTTTGATAGTTCTTATTGCACCCATATCCAGTAAATCATTTACCTAATCAAATGGCTGGTTAACATAGACTAGATCCAGAGAACACAAAATGACTATCTAGACCCAGAAAGATCAGAAGTCTGGCTAAGACAGTCCCGAACGAGACCTCACACTGATCTCTGTGCCTCTATAGACTCTTCATTCTGCTATTGATCAGTCACAGCCAAACAAGGGAGGAATGTCTAGATGAAGTATGGTGCACTTGCACAATACAGAAGTTTGTGGGGTTTTTGGAATAGCATTTGCAATGCCATTTAATGATATGGAAAAGTGCTTATATTAATTGTATTAGGTGAAAAGTCGAAGTGTATTAGTTTTCATACATTATGATTTCAACAGTGTAAAAATACTGGAAATAAAAAAATAACTAGAATAAAATATAGCTGAATGTTAGAGGTGGGGAAAGAAAAATCTTACCTATTCCTAACCTTCCCCACAGTTGTATCCACTTACTTCCACCTCAGCACTCTCTCTCACCTCCCCATCCCTTATTCATACACAGGCAGCCAGATGAAGACCAGCCTTGAGAGTCACCTCTCCAGAAAGTGGTCATCTTAATAAGAATCAAAGTCTGAATCCAGACTAAGGAACATCAGAAGATAGAATTCCAGAGGTTACTCAAGTATGAATTGAAAAGTCCACCGTGTGCCAGGCATCTAGCTCGGAGATGAAAGAGTACAGGGAACTCTCTAAAAGAACTCCGAGTCTGTTGATAGAAGCCTCTGCTCTAGGAGCTGGGGACAACCAGAGAACAAGGTGAGGCAGGTGCCTGCCCTCACAGAGCGTGAAGTATTCTCAGCCCTAGGGGGCTACACCCATCCGCGTGTGAGCCTCTGTTTAGGTTCTGGTAAAGCAAAGTCAGGAGTGTCTGCCTACAGTTTGATTGTGTGTAAGCAGTGGTCATGGTTAAATGAGATTAGCTAATTTGATAGACGAGGAAAACCACAATTCTTATGGCATGATTGGAGAAAGTTTTAAACTTACACTAATATTCCTGTGGTCATGGCTGAAGAAGCCAATGTTCGGAACTGAGAAGCATCTGAAATGTTTTTCTAGGCAGCCAATCTGTTTAAGAGACTTCTCACAGTCATTAAAGCAAACATCAGATTCTCTGCACCACACCCTCAAAACTGGCAAAGAACTCCCAGCGAGGCCCAGCAAGGCCTGACCCCTGAAAACGATGCTGTTTAAGCCCTGTGATATCGAAAATGCCGCTCAGGCTGAACTCATTTGCCAAATCTTTCAACATGGGCATACTTAACCTATGGCCTTACTTATATAAACATTTTCATCCATGGAGCAAAACTAAATGAAAACAGGCATGTGCTATCTGTGATTGTATATGTGTGGTGTGTGGGTGCATATGTGTGTACATGGGTGGTATGTGTGGATGTACGATGTGTGTGTTTATATGGCTTTGTGCATGTGTAGTGTGTGGTATGTGTGTATGTGAGGTATGTGAGTGCATGTGTATTATGTGTGTGATGTGTGCTGGGGGGTGTTGTGTATGTGTGAGTACATGCAGTCGCCTGTCTATGGCAGGCCTATAGATACTCCCATAACTAATAAAGTAACTCTCGATTCCATGAGATACCCAATCAGAAAAAGTCTCAGCAGGCCAAGGAAAACAACTAGAGGAAAGGACAAAGTAACTTTAAGAGCCATTAGTGCTGCAGAAAGGAGTAGAGGAAAATGAAGAGGATGGCGTTCCCAATATTAAGTCAATCAACTTCCCTCACGGTAGGCTTTTTTCTTGAAGAACCATATATTTTGGTTATGGTGGCCAGGAGCCAAAAAAAGAAGGTAAATAGCCTAAAATGTTTGACTCCATTGTGCTAAGGAAGGGTCTAGGGTATCTGGAATTTCCTGCCTTCTTACCCTGTTGAAACCTCTTCAATGGCTCTTCTGAATTGTATGTTCTCACTGGGCTAAAGCATGGAGAAGGCAGGCCAGGATCTTAATTATTGTACCTACTGGATAATGGTTCTGAGACATTAACATGTGCCAGGCGTTCTGCTAAGACTATGTTATGTTTTGGGTTCTGTGTTTGTGCCTGTTTTTACAGATGAGCAAATAACTACAACTTGAGCAGATTTCTCAAAATTAAGAGTATGGAGAATCAGAGCTAGAATTCAAATCCCAGGCCTGGCTTCCTACACATTCCTGAGCAAGAAGATGCACATAGTAGGTGATTAATAAATGATTGAATTCTGGCCAGAAATACGAGATGAATAGCAGTGTGAGAGGTAAGGGATCCACCTCCTTCACATTTCAAGTTATACACCCTGAAGGTGGGCCACTGCCCGTTGGGATTACAGCAGAACAGAGAGTTTATGGCAGAGACACTGTACTAGAATCAGTAGGTCTGGACTCTGGAACTGTACCAACATCAGTTTTCTGTGTGGTTTGGCAAAGCCAATTTGCCTCCCAGGCCTCAATTTCCTCATTTGCAAACAAAGGAGATTCCACTTTACCCATAATTCTGTTGGGAGGACCAGAGGAGATAAACATAAGTGCTTCATATGACCCACTTGGGAGGTAGCCATCAGTAGCGAATGGATTTTGATACAGTGAGTCAATTCTATGTTCTTCTAATGTACCTGCCCTGATGGTTGTTTTTGCTTTCTGCCACTGTGGAGCCTAAACTATGCTACCATTATTTTAAGCAAAATACAACCAATGCATAGGGTGTGCAGAGAAGGGGAGTTGGGAAATATTGGCAAGTCAGATGGAAAGTAGATCTCTGTGACTCACCACTCCTTTCAGAAGACTGTCCAAATGCTCTCTCCCAGCATCCAAGACCTCTCCCAATGCTCTTCCATAGACTTCATGCTCCAGTAATAACACATGACATGTAGGCCCTCCAACACAGCAAGCTCTCTCAGACCTCTGATGTTTCCCATGTGGCTGGACACTGATGTCCCATCTCCTTCCATGTATCACTTCTGTCAGGAAACTCTGCTCCCTTCTCAGTGCTCACACACCATGCGTACAAGTAACGCAACTTCTGAGCAGTCTTTTCTCTGTCATATCAAGTCTTTCAAAGGCAGATACCTTGCTTCGTTCATCCTGCTATTCCAAAGTGCCTGGCATAGGATCTGGAGCTCTGTGGGTTGAATATTGACTAATTCGATAAATTAGTATGTGCTTACAGTGCCTTGTACAGTCAGAAGAAGGGACAGGCTAACAAGGTCGATGCTAAACACTGTGCCCTCAAGCATAACGTATTATCATTTGCAAAGCACTTCTCTTGCATCTGTGATCACTTACATTAATTTCACAACTAACCCAAAGGACCTCAATTAATTTATTAAGGGGCTTTCTGCAACCACACTGAATTTACTCCAGATGGGAATCATATTTTATTAATCCATCAAAGCACAGTTTCTCAGTAATGTTCACTGACTGACTGACTGTACAAATAAATAAATAAGTTTACTATACCCATTTCTATATCACCTCACAAAACCTAGCATGATTCTTGGGATATAATGTAAGCTCAAAAATGAGTTCTAAATGAATGAGTGAACAAATACAGGTATTTTCATCTATTTTTATAACTCCAGTGATTAAAGAATGTGGCATATAGCTATTCAAAAATCTCTGCTTGATACATGAAGAAACTTATCAAGTGGGAATCTGGCTACTTTTCCAGTCTTATGACCTTTTTAAAACACAAAGTCAAATATGAAAATATCTGCCAAATGTTCACACTGCTAAGTAAGAGCTGCTAGCAAAAACATCATTAAATACAGCTTAATTTATTTACCAATGGCTGGTAAATTTACCAATGGCTGGTAAATTTCAAGGTTTTCATGATTACGTATGGGGTGACATTATTGGCTATGATCATGGTAGAGTTCTTAAGATGATATATTCAATGAAGAGTGTATTCAGATGTAACATAGTTACTATAGAAATGACAAAACATTGCATTATATTAAATATCTACCTAATGTGCCATGTGTTCTAAAAGCATTCCTTCTAAACAATTTCCCTTTCCCCAAGAGTCCAATTAGCACCCATTAGAGTTCATGGCATAAAGTCTTCTCTGTGATGCTTCCCATATAAAATGATTAGGCCTTAAGGACCAACAGAATCTGATGAGTTTGCCTCATCAGGGCATTTTCCTAACCAAACAGTCAAATTAGTTCTCTCATCCAGAAAACCCATGACCGGACTTCGTTTGGGGGAAAGGCAGGCTCTTCCAAGCTGAGCCTCCTTGGATAGACAGTGCATTGCTCAGCCACTGGGGATCATGAGGTGAAATGAACAGTAAATTGGGTCTTCAAGGAACCCAGGTTCAAAGGTAAAGCCAAGGCAGGGTTTTGCGTATGGATAAAGTTAGTTCCCAAACTGTTAAATCACCAAATAAAACCATTCAAGTCCCCAAACCAAAGGTGCACAACTCAGCACCTCAGTTCTTGTTTGGATGGAGACAATAAAGACAAATAACAATTTACCACCCCATAGACTTACATGAAACTCCAATAAATGGCAATTGAGATAGGCAAAATACTAAAAACAGGGAAAGCAATCCCTTCTCACAATAATTTGATCCCCAATTTGGACTTATTTCAATGCTAAACATATATTATAAGATGAAACAGAACTCACTGTCAGTGAAAGATTAAAACATTAACAATATGGTTTATCACCTTATAAAAGTTTTTAAGTAAATTTACAAAGACTAAGCAATGTGATGGAACACAGAGAAATGGGCATCACTTAAATTGCTGGCACATTCTGTTAGGATGCACAAATAAGATGAGAGTAAATAGAAGATAATAGAAAAGATAAGGAAGAAATGACCCTAGCTAGATCCATCACTAGAAAAATAAAATTCCAAACAATAGGCACTCAGTAACTGATACATATTAGTCTTTCTCCCACCCCCACCATGACCATCTTTCCCTTTCTTTTCCCCTACCTTGTCCATTTCCCTTCCATTATCATTATTAGCATCATCACCATCCTTATCATCATCACCATCATCATCAGTAATAAAAGGCAGGCACAAATCCTCTGGGTCTCTTCTTGGGAAATCAGCATTCATTAAAAATCTAAATATGGTTTCTATGGGATAGAGAGACTTCTGGAAACTGTGAAGTATTTGATTGCTATGCCATGTTGTGTTTATCATTTAATGTTTACTAATACCATTTCACTTATGGCTTTTTTAAAACTTATTATCTGACAATCTTTCTTCCCCCACTTCTCTCTCTTTCACCCACACCCACATACTCACACACAATAAATCCTACAATTTCTTTATACCATTCCCAATTAACTTAGTTTTTCTAAAAAAGAAAATTTTACAAAGGTAAATGTATATTTTTTAAAAAATACTATCAATTATTGTTTTAAATCTGATATTTAAAAAAATCCCCATTAAAGGTCCATGTTAGTTAGCTCAACACAACTACACACAGGAAAGAGTGCAACAGATGAGTAGAAGAGGCAGAGGAAGGTGGACTAGAACTGCCATGTGAGATAAATGAGTACCCAGTGAGGACTAAGCATTTTACATACATTACCTGGGTTAGTTCCCAGGCTAAGGAGAGGAGGATGGACGCTCAGGAAGATTAAGTGATCAGCTAGAAGGCAGAGAAGGTAGGGACTGAATTTTTGTCTTTCTGACACCAAAGCCCATGTTTCTTTGTAACTTTGTTTCTATGATTATCCTCTTCTAGGATTCTTTTGTATTTTAATAAAGCCAAATACAAATAATTATATGCACTAAGATATTTATAACATCAATATTAGAATAGAAAAAAAGCTGGAATGAAGACAGCCAGTTAAATAAAGGTCTAACAATAAGAGAATGGAGTTATAATAATGGTATGGTCATGGTAAGTAAAAAATTAAAGACATAAATCAATCAGAAAAAAACAAGGTCATATATCTTATGAATTGGACAAAAATACCCACAACAAAATATTAGCAAATCAAATCCAACAATGAGTCTAAAGAATTATACACATGACCAACTAGCATGCATTGCAAGCATGTGAGGATGGTTCAATGTTTTAGAAAATCAATCAGTGTATTCCACCACATCAATGACCTAAAGAAGGAATTCGAAGCAAGTGAGGAAAATAGAACCAGAGACATGGAAATAAAGAACAAACTGACAGTAACCAGAGGGGCAGGGGAAGAGGATAACAGGGGGGAAAGGGAAAGGGTCATCAAGGGACATGTATAAAGGGCCCATGGACAAAGACAATGGTGGATGAGGATTGAATGTGGGAGGTGGGAGTGGGTAGGGCAGGGGAGAGTAATGGGGGTGGGGGAATGGGGATACATGTAATTGGACAACAATAAAAAATTCAAATTACATGATCACATCAACTGATACACACGAAAGAATTAGACAAAATCCAACACTCATTCATGATAAAAAAATTTCACAGCAAGTTAAAAATAGAAGAAAACTATTAGATAAAAAAAACTTTTTCAAAACATCCTACAGCTAACATCATATTTAATGGTGAAAGACTGTACTTTCTCCCTATAAACAAGAACAAGAACAAGGAAGAGAGGTTTGCCAGCACCATTCTTATTCATCATAGTACTAAAAGTTCTCACTAGGGCAAGCAGGCCGGGTAAAGAAATATAAGGCATACAGAAGGGTCAGGAAAACACCAAACTGTCCCAATCTGCAGATTACATGCTTATCCATTTAGAAAATTATTAAAAAATTATAAAGGAAAAATCTTAGAAATTATTACTGAGTTTAGCAAGGTTACAGAATATAAGATACAACATATCTCTTTATTAACAATGAACATGCAAAATATAATACCAGTACCTTCACTCTAAAGAAAATTAAATACTTAGGTATAAATTTAATAAAATATATGTAGAACCTATATGCTGAATATTACAAAATACTGATTAAGGAAATTTAAAAAAATATTTTATTTCTTTATTTTTAGAGATAGGGGAAGGGAAGGAGAAAGAGAGGGAGAGAAACATCAATGTGTGGTTGCTTCTCATATGGCCCCCACTGGGGACCTGGCCCGCAACCCAGGCGTGTGCCCTGACTGGGAATTAAACCGCGACCCTTTGGTTCACAGCCTGTGCTCAATCCACTGAGCTACACCAGCCAGGGCTGATTAAGGAAATTTTTAAAAGACCTGAATAGATGAAAGTGCATACTGTGTTGATGAATTAGAAGACTTAGCATAATGAAGATGTCATTTATCCTATATTTAGGTAAAGGATTAATATAATTCCTACCAAAACCCCATCAAAGTGTTTTGTAGACATATACAGGCTTATCCAAAAATTTATTTAGAAAGGTAACATCATTATAATAACTAAATCTTAGAAAGAAAAATGTAGGACTAATCACTCTATATTTAATATTAAAAGTTACTCTATAGCTGCAATATTCAAAAAGTGTGGGGTTGGGGTAAGAACCGACACTTAGATCAACAGAACATACAGAACCCAGAAAGGGAGCCACACAAAACTACCCAGTTGATTCCTGATAAATTTTCAAAAAGCAATTTCATGCAAGATGAATGGTCTTTTCAAGAAATAAGGCTGGAACATTTGGACATCCAAGAAAAAAACAAAAATGAAAACAAAAACAAAAAACATTACCCTTGATATAAAAACATTACCTCAAAATGAATCATGGACTTTAATTTAATGTAATTCTGTACAATCTTTTTAAAATAAGAGAAAATGTTCAGGATAGAGCACTAGGCAAAGAGTTCTTGGACTTGACCACAAAAGCATGATACATAAAAGAAGATATCAATAGATTTGACCTAATAAAAATTAAAAACTTTTGCTCTTTGAAAGACCCTGTAAAGAGGACTAAAAAATACATACAGACTTAGAGAAAATAATGTAAATCATATAACAGATTTCTTCTGTCCATCTCATATACAGTATATATATAACTGATATATATACACACATACACACACAATAGTAAAAACACAAACAATTCAACTATGAAATGGGCAAAACACATGAATGGGCATTTTTCTGAAGGAGACATAGATATGGCACATGAAAGGACCATTAGCAAAATTCATTTTAGAGTAAGAATTATTCTTCAGAAATAATGAGTGAGCAACTTCAGTACATATTTTCACATTGCTTTCATGTTCCTCACACAACGAAAACATGAAAACAGCAATTGAGGACACATCTGACCTTTCTGTGTTCAATTTTAACAGTCAAAAATCAAACTAAAACTACCATAGAAATTTTCCCAAACAATTACAATTATTCCTAAACTTTAATTGTTGGACACAAGGAGCTTCCCAAGTTGAAAAATTACACACACACACACACACACACACAGATATATATACACACATATGGTGTGTGTGTGTATATGTATATATTTGATTATTTGTAGAAAATTCAAATTTAATGTATCTGCAGTGGTTAGATCTAAATAATTACCTTTTTTTAATTTGAAGTCATATGATTAAGCCCTTCTAAGTGACCCATTCAAAGATATTGAGCCCCTCATAAACACTGAAATTAATAGGAGTTGACCAAGGAGCCAGTCTTTTCCCATGAGGAGATGAACAATGGCTAAGACAAAGTTATTAGTGCAGCCCAGAGCTCTCAGACAAAGATTTGTTCTTCCTGTGGGGTCCTTGGAATGTTTTCCATCACTCCCTGGGTATTCCTCTTGGATGATTTTCTTGGAAAATATTCACATGGATCTTTGCTTTATTCCATTGCTTTTCTGAGAAGCCGAAGTTAAAACTGACCTTGAGCTCGAGTAACTTCTAATGTGTCACACATGGAAGCAGAAAGATAAAGTTCTGTCTGTGGTTGAGAAAGAACAATTCTGCCAAAGCAGTGTTCTCCATAGCACTGATGATAATAACAATAACTCTTCATATTAATAAACCATTTTAAATCTACCAAGTGTTCTCATATACATTATAGCATTGGATTCTCATGGAAATGCTTTGAGGTAGGTGAGCAAATATTACTATTATTCTCATGAAAAAAATGAGGCTTAATAATATATGTGCCTTGTCTAAATTAATTTACCAGCAAGTGTTACATATCTTGAACTTCAAATGTTCTTTGAAGCTCAAATGTTAAAGAAATTTTGAGAGATAAAAAGATCATTTCACATCCCAGCAGCCTAAAGTAACTGATGCAAATTTTGTGAATTTAAAAAAATGTTTTATTAAACTTATTGGGGTGATATTGGTTAATAAAATTATATAGGTTTCAGGTGTACAATTCTATAACACATCATCTGTGTATTGTACTGTGTGTTCACCACCCCAAGTCAAGTCTCCTTCCATCACCATTTACCCTCCTTTGTCTCCCCTCACCCCCTTTTCTCTCTGGTAATCACCACACTGTTGTCTGTGTCTGTAATTTTTATCTTTGATTAATTCCTTTAGCTTTTTCACACAGCCTCCCGAAGACCCTCCCCTATGACAGCTGTCAGTCTGTTCTCCCTATCTATGAGTCTGTTTCTGTTTTGTTTGTTAGTTTATTTTATTCATTAGACTCCACATGTGGGTGAATTTTTATGATTGTACCCATATGCTTCTGCATTTTATATACCAATCACAATTATACTGTTGTATTCTTCATTCTTATATTTATTATATAATGATCTGATTCAAGTTGTGGCATAGTTTTTATAATTATGTTGTTATTGTATGGTGTGAGAAATTTATATTATTATTACCTTACTATTCATGAATTTTGGGGGTTAATTATTTACTTAGGGAAATTTTGAGGCCTCTGAATCTTTGTCAAGGAGTTTGAATATTCCACATCATAAGTGCTATTAGTTCTTATATTCTCAAGTATAACATAAAAATTTACATTGAGACTAGCTGCATCTTCATATATAACGCAAGCTTATCATAATTCCAAGAGCATTTAGAGTTACCAATTTAAAGTTGGAAAAAGTATAAAGGCAACTCATTAGTTATCCACTTACTTACCCAACAGCAAATTGAGTCTTTCCAAAAATTAGCCAGTACCATTCCCAAATATGTATAATTTTGCATTCATCTACTGAGGTCTTGACATTTTTCTTGGGTATTTGAATGAGCTACCATGTAATAAAAATTAACCTTTCGTGGTTCATAAAGTATTTTTCAGATTTGTTTTTCTTTGATTTTAGGGTTTTTTTCATTACCCAGATGTTTTCCTCTTTAGTTTCTTCTGTAGCTTCAAAGCAGAGGAAGTTTCCCCCCTCATTCTAATACTATCAAATCTGTTTTCTGTTTCACTGTGATTGAACTTTACTATGATGTTATACTATAATGTTTACTACTATGTTATGGCTCTATTTTTGCTCCATATGGAATATTTTTGTAAGAAATGTGAATTTAACTTTTTAAAATGTGTTCTTTGTTTTTATACATTTTATATATACATATCAGTTAAACAGTAAAATAAACCAAAGGGACATTATTAAATATGAATCTCTTACTGTTGCCCCCTCAATATTCCCCTTCTTCAGTGTTATCCACTGTCTAAATTTCTAGAGATATCTATAAACATACTTATACATATATGTAAATAAAGTTTTAGGTATGAAATATTGACATCTCAAGCTGGGGGATATGATTCAACTCTGCCCAACCCACATTAACACCTCCAGACTTCTACCCCGCCCTTCAATAAAGTTACATTTTCATACTCAGGCCAAACTACTAAGGTTACCTAAGGTTCATTACAACTAAGCTATGCAGCAAGCCACAATTACTTTTCTTATCCTGCATAAATTTTGTTCTGCCTGGATTCAATAGATGTTTTATTTACTTTTGTTTTCTTCATTCCCTGTGTTATTATGGCTGATTCACCTCCAAACTTGTTCTAGCATTCAAATACATCCAGTTTTCTTCTATCAGTTTCATCTTCGTGGGAAATGTTTATTCCGGAGCCTCTAACCTGCTCCAATCTGGACTGCTTACTCCATACGCCTGTCTTACAGCTTTTCTTGTCAGCATCTGTAGTAGTTAGGGTAGGCTGCAATGATAGACACCTGAAACAGAAGCTTATTTCTTGTTTATGTCCCAATCCAACATGATGGCCCTTCATTAGTGGGTGTCCCTTCTCCATGCTGTGAGTCTGAAATCCAGGATTTTAATTTCGCAAATTTCCCATATCTCAGGGCCTCATCCAAATCTGCATCCAGCCGCCTCAGGCGGAGTCAGGGGAGGACTTCTTACTTCTTGAAAACAGTAGCCTGAAGTAGCACAATCAACAGGACACAGTCCCGAGGCCACACTTAGATGCAAGGGAGTGTGGAGGACACAGTCTAACTATGTGCCCAAGAGGGAAAAAAAGGAGGGGGTGGATTTTCACTGACTACTAGAAATCTCTGCTACATCATCAGAGATATTCCTTTTGCCATTTGCTTGGGTGGGATCTCATTTCCCAGACACTGTAGCTTCCACTCTGACATTTTTGATTGGTGGAATACATCCTAAAGTAGTATTTTAGAGAAAGAGCAAGTAGGAAGTAAAATTTTAACGATACTGACCATCTAAAATATGTTTATTTTATTCTCAAATTCACTTGACAGTTTGAGGATAGAATTCTAGATTGAAAAACATTTTTTTTCTTGAAACTTCTAAAGAGCTTTTCATAATAATTTTGGACTCTGTTTCTGCAGAGTCCAAAGCTAGTTTATTCATAAATTTTGGTATATCGCATTTTTTAACCTCTCTCATTGCCACAAGCTCTTCTCTAGGTCATTGACATTCTAGGAAATGACACGATATGGTTCTGTTTGGATCAATTTTGCTGGGCACTTGTAATTTTTAATTACATACCTAATTTTCCCCAGTTCTGGGAGCTACTTGAATTATTTCTTGATGATTTTTCTCTTCCATTTCTTCTTTTTTGTCTATTGATCCTCCTGAGATAATTCTTTAATATTGTAATTTTTATTCCTATTTTCCATCACTATTTGTTTTATTTTCTGAGAAAATTGCTCACCATTAGCTTCTAAAGCTTCTAACCATTTAATCCTCCTTTATAGTTTTAATTTTCAAGACTTTTTTTCTTGGAATAATATTATCCCTTTTCATGGCACACTGTTCTTGTTTCATTGATGAAATGCCTTCTCAGCTATTTGGAATATGATGATGTTTTTAATGTTGTTATCTCCCTGCATAAACTGTTGTATCCATACTGTATTTTTCTACTTTATTTATTTTAGTCTCTATCTTTTCGATTAGGGGCTTTGCTCAAATACTTGGAAATCTTTGGCTGTCTGGCCATGTTTAAGAGTGGACGTCTAACAGCAGATGGGAACTGCTGAGGACTGCGTTGGCTTGTCAACTTTGGTCTTCACTTTAAAGAGTGTTGTGACTGGGCTATTTCATTGACGAAAGTACTGCTGTGTGTCTTCAGGTCTTTTCTTGTTGACAATTCAAATTCCTCACAGAAGCATTGTCCAGTCTCTTAAGGCTAGTAGAGGCCAGGCTCCCAGTGCTCTGAGAGCATAGTGGGAAAAGAGTGGTACAAGACATCCAACATTCAGTACATGAGCCTTAATGAAATATTTCAATTTACAGTAAGATTTCCCCTCCCTCAAATGCACCTAATATTCCCAGAGACACACAGCTTGACCTCTCCTGAGAATAAGCCTCCAGTCTTCTGCCAGGGTGAGAGAGAAGCCTTCCAGCTGAGCAGAGAGCGGGGGCGGGGGGGTGGAATTTGGTGGTTTAACTGCATTCTGAAGCAGAATTTAATCTAACCTCCTGTTTTCAACAACTTCTTCCTACACTTCGTCCTCCCTACCTCCACAGGTACAGGTGCTGACAATTTCCGAGTCTCCTGAGGGATCCATGGTGCAGACTGAGTGCTGCTCAGCTTTCTCTGCGCTGATTTAGGTTTCCGGTTTTTGTTTGGGTCACCTAAGTGTTTTAGCATCTCTCTTGTTGCTGTAGCCATTTCTCAATTTCTCTGTGCTTTTGTACATTTATGCTTAGAAAGTCCTTCAGGCCTACTTTAGTGGGGTTTCAAGAAAGAGTGGAGATCAAGGAGTTCAATTCTTGATCTTTAACCCAGAATCTTTACTATAACTCTTTATTTTCCAAATTGCCCTCCTGCCAAAGTACCATTTAATAAATAATTCTTATTTTTCTCCTTGTTTTGAGTGTTTATTTGACATATACCAAGTTAATTCTATTCCTGGAATTCATGTTCTAACCACCTGATCTATTTTATACCAGTGTCATAATGTGCTTTTTTTTTTTTTTTGCTGTTCTAGATTATATTATCATATACAATGGTTGCTCAATACAAGCTAGTTCTCTCCTTATAGCTTCGTTTGTTCAGGTAACCCATGTAGAAAGAACTCTGTTAAGACTCCTCGTTCAAACAACTTGCCAATAATAGCACATGCAAATTAATTTTATTTTTTTAAATGGCTAAATAGACATGTCCTTAGAATTAGTTCCAATTCTATTAATCATCCCCCTTCCAGAATATGTCAGCCAAGGTTGTTTCTATTCCAGGCCTAAAGATTAAAAGTCCCCTGGGTTGACAGTTTATCATGGAACATGAGCCATCCATTTAGCCTAATGTTCTCCAACCAGAAACACGTGCAGAGATAGAGAACCACACACATACCTCCCTAAGCCATACAAGTGTGTATTTCCCTTAGATTTCTGCCCCTTCGAAGCTCAGTGACATTTGCTTCAGAATATTAAGATATTTCATCAGACATAAACTTTGGCAAACTCAGTAACATCTTCTTACCATATTAAAGATTAAAAAGGGAATCAGCTGGCTAGCTCAGTTGATTAGAGCATCATTCCAATATGCCCAGGTTGTGGGTATGATCTCTGGTTGGGGTACATATAGGAAACACCAGTGAATGCATAACTTAGTGGAAAACAAAATGATGTTTCTTTCTCTTTCTCAAATCAATAAATAAATATTATAAAATAAGATTTAAAAAATAAAAAGGGAATCAACTTTGTAATTTACTAGGAAAATAGGGCTATGTAGTACATTTCTGGTCTTCTAATACAGGAATCTCCTATATGTACATTTCTAAATTGTTTCACCTTACCAGACCTTCCTTATTGCTGACATAAATTACAAGATGATCTACTACGCTTTTCACTTCTTAATACAAACATATGTTACCAAGAACAAGTGACATTTACACGTTCAGAACTGATTTTTTCTTCCATATAGATTTGTCTAGGAAGACTATTATTTAATTACTTTTACTATAATTCTAATCTCATCATATCGGGCAAATAAATATTAAAGAAATATTCATCTTTCAGCTATACCTAAAACTATGCTCATGAAGCCAAGTAGCTGCTATACTTTCAGATGGTTCCTTGACAAGAACATGTATTATCTGTAGCTGTTAGAGTAATGAAAATGTATGGACCAGGAGAGGGGCTGCTGGTTACATGAGGAAACAACCCACATGGTTCATAGTTTGGAGTAGCGAGAAGGAAGATGAATGACAACTACAGAAAAAAGTATGCAAAATAATAATGTCCTATTTATGAGAAATATTACCCTATACATGGTACAATTCTATACATGTGCTATGCTTGGAATTTCTGAGGATTGTAGTTAATTATTTATAAAAGAATTGTATAGCAATCAGTTTTAATCTGTTTTTGCTTATTATTCTAGGTCATATTCATCTTAGAGGTCAAATGTGTGAGTTTTGGCTTACTCTTGTGACCACTCAGAGACATTAAAACAATGGTGTGAACTTATTGGAACATTCTCCACCTAATCTCACTGGAAATATATAAAGTTTTTAATGACCTATTTATGGTCCTCAAAAACTTGATTTAGGGTGGGAAATATTGGACTAAATTACTTTTTTGCAATCAAAAGCACATACCAAAAAGAAGATAGTCTCTCAAATTGGGAACTTAGGGTCCAAAAATACAATGGAATCCAAATGTTTGCTAAGAAAAGAGACTAGGCACAGACAAGATTCTCAGATCACCCCACCCACTCCCACCAAAGAGAGATTCTCAAAGAGGGTATTTGCAAATGCTTAACAGACTAAGATTAGAATGGGTGATCTATGTAATAATAATAAAAAATCAATTTAAAGCAGCTAAAGTAAAAATCAAGGGGTCCTTAAGAGTGGCTATTTCTTTTCCCCAACACAAATACGATTTCTCTCAACTCCAGCTGTTTGGATTTGTTGACTTTTAAGACTGTCATCAGAGGCTGAGTAACACCCAACCTTTCCATTTCAAGGCCTCTAAATTCTTTCCTTTTGGCCTTCACATCCAAGAACAATACACATCCCAATTACCCCAGGGCCTGAGGGGCCAACTCTACACAGCATTCTATTTCAGGAAATGAGCATCTCAAGGTCTTTCCTCTGCCTTTTGCTCTTGCTTAGGCATGTTTACCCAATTAGAAGAGAGGTTAAAACCATTTACATAAGATCGTGGGTGCACTAGTCTGCTTGATTAGATAATAAAGCACCAAGTATAAGAAAACTCAATTTTACTTGCCCTTGCCATTTCATCCACCTTCTACAACAGAGCCCGCACAGGTATTTCCGGTATTGTCTAGGTCAGTGAACACTTGGTGCAACTAAATAATAAGAATCTGGGCCAGCTAATTTTGCACAGAGTAAATCTCAGTGTTTTGTTAAATCCCCCCTTATGAGACAACTGCCAACAAATGATGTGATTTATCCCTCAGGAAAGACTGGGTGAGAAGAGGGGGAGGGGAGTGGATAATAAAGAAGAAGAGAGAAGAGTGTACATGAGTCAATTTTTGGAAAAGTCTGAATAAATAATAATCAAGCTAATGGCAGCTAGAAGGAAACACCCTAATGATTCTGGACCAGTAATGCCTTAGTACAAACATAAACAGTTTGAGTTTTTAGATTTCAGTCTTAAACTGACCTTCTAAACTAAACACACCCAGGCTTTATTATGCTACAGCTCAGCTGATAATCGCCATAGTACAGCAAGAATCGACAAATCCATAGGAGACAGAGATGAGTGACAGAGATGGGGACAGAGACAGAGACTAGACGCAGACCTTCTATCAGATGTCTTTTGGCAGTGTAGTGCTGGGGAGATCACAGTCTTCGGAGCCAGCTTCTGCCACACTACCTATGAGTGGAAGCCTTGAGCAAATCGCTTAATTCCTTACTGCCTTAGATTACTTTTATATGAAATGGAGATGATATTACATTTCATTGATTTCCATGGAGGTTCAAATGAGCTAAGATATGAGAGAGAATTCTATGAACTTAAAAGTGTGCAATAAATATTAGCAAAATATGAAGATATTTATATACTACATATTCACATACCATTGATGGGAATACAATATACTCTTAGAATAAGCCTTACAAAAGGCAATTTGTATAAAGGGCAATGAAATTTTTCATCCTATTATCCACATATTTACATATGATAATCTATTCTAAGAAACCATCAGAGATTTGGACAAAATGTTATTCACAAAAATGTTCACTGCAGTATTACTTGAAATAGTCAGCCAATTGGACTCAATCTTAATGTCCAATAATAGGAAAATAATACATCTATATGAGATTATATTACATATTCTTAATAAATTATACATTTATAAGTACATTATTATACAAATTCAGCACATTTATGTATATATCTTTGCACACACATGCAAAGTGGATACTAAAATTATTGATTTTAGATCTTTATTCTTTTTTAATATATGTATGCATTAATTTTATAATTTTTCTTCTAAGCACTGTGTATGCTACAAAGCATAGATTTTGATAAGTCATATTTTAATTTACATTTAGTTCAGAATATTTTAAAATTTATCTTGATATAGCTTTGTTCCCTGTGTTGTTTGAAGTATACTGTTTCATTTCCACATATTTTTTAATTTTCTGGGTATTTCTCTGCTCCTGATTTCTAGTTTAATTCCACTGTGATCTTGTTACAGAACAGAGGCCCCAGGGGGTTGAGGATGGTATACTAATACCAGAAGGACCCCCAGGTTTGTTATGTCCACCGCCAGAGGAAAGACGTCTCTCAATGTCAGAGATTTGTGAAAAGGAAAGGAAAGGTTTATATAAAGCTATACAGACTTAAAGTAGTGACCCAATGTCCCCATTAAAATATCCAAGTCCTTTTGGATACCCACAGATGCCCACAGAGCTTCCTTCTCCCCCTGCCTTAATTTACGGTACCATAACTCAGGAGAAGAAGCACACATCCCTGTTTCAGGCCGCTGGCACCGTCAGTTATGTCGCCATCCAGGCAGGATCTCTAATTAATCCAAAGCTGTGTGGTACCTTCTCATGGTGTACTGGCAAGAGTTCTTTGTACCCATTTTTCCAGGCAAAGTCTCTCCTGCTTCTCAGGCCATGTGGCCAAAGGGAGTCCCCACAAAGCCACATGATCCTCTTCTACCAAAGCTGCAGGGGTCCCCACTCTAGCCAAAACCTCATGGTTCTTCTCTCTACCAGAGCTGTGGGGGTCTGCACTCTGGCCAACCGTGTGGATCTCTCCTCTCCTCCAAAGCCTGGGGGGTGGGTCGCCACTCTGCCAAAGCTGAGTGGCAGTTTTCTGCTAAAGCTGCATAGTGATTCTCTCTACTCCCAGTTGTGGGGGTCCCCACTCTGTCCAAAAGCATGTGACTCTCCTCACTGCCACAGCCACATGATCCTCTCTCTCTATCCCAGCTGTGGGGGTCCCCACTCTAGCAAAGCTGTGTGGCTCTCCCCAATGGCTGCAGAGTCTCAGTTTAAATCCCCTGCGCCAATCTTCCTCTGCAGCTCCATTTCTGACTCCTCCCACAATCGGCTACACTAGCAAGCACTCCCATATCCTTCCAGCTTTACTGGGCTGCCATAGTGAGTCTGGGCAGGTGTGGCCCCATGTCACGGAGCCAATCAACTCCAAGCTCTCACGCAGGTGCTGTAACTCGGGGGACTTGCCCCCAGTTACATCTTGGGTGGAAGTCACTTCCATCCCCCTGGCTCAGATCATGGCAACAGCTGTTTACCATATCTATGCAACCAGTTAAAGGTTATAGATCTGTTAAATGATCTTGCCAGAGGTTAGCTGCAAAGCCATTGCTGTACAAAACAGCTCTCAATGGCCCTGCTCCATCTGTCCCTTCCCCAACTCACACCTGTGGGAAGGAAGGGGTGAGGACATCTTAATATTTCCTGGACACCTTGAATTCTGGACCTCATTCCAAATCCCTTATTTGCCACCCCCATTCCCTTGGCTGCACCCTGTATCAATCTGAGAACAGGCTTTGTATGAATCCTATTTTTTACATGTGTTAAATTATGTTTTATGGCCCAGAGTGTGATCTATCTTTGTGGATGTTCCAAGCAAGCTTGAGAAAAAAATTTATTCTTCTCTTTTTGGGTGAAATAATCGATAAGTATCAATTATATCCCATTGAGTGAAGGCGATGCTGAGTCCAACTATGTGCTTACAGATGTTCTTCCTGTTGGATCTGTCCATTTTTGTGAGAAGGTTGTTGAAGTCTCCAACTATGACAGTGGATGGATCCATTTCTCCTTGCAGTTTTATCAGTTTTTGCTTCATGTAGTTTGATGCTCTGTCGTTAGGCATATACATGTCCAGAACTGTTATCTCATCTTGGAGAAATGACCCCTTTATCATTATGTAATGCCCACTTTTATAACTTTCCTTACTTTGAAGTCTCTTCTGCTTGAAATTACTATAGGTATTTCTGTCTTCTTTTGAGTAGCATTAGCATGGTATATTTTTCTCCCATCCCTTCACCCTTTTTTAAAAAGATTTTATTTATTTATTTTTAGAGAGGGGAAGGGAGGGAGGAAGAGAGGGAGAGAAACATCAATGTGTGGTTACCTTTCACATGCCCCGAACTGGGGACCTGGCCCACAATCCAGGCACGTGCCCTAGACTGGAAATCAAACCAGAGACCCTTTGGTTTGCTGGCTGGCATTCAATCCACTGAGCCACACTAGCCAGGGCATCCATCCCTTCATTCTAATGTGTGTCTTTAAATCTAAATGGGTTTCTTGTAGAAAATGTGTAATTGGATCTACTTTTTTTATCTCCTCTGACAATCTCAATCTTTTAATTGGTGCATTTAGAGCATTGACATTCAAAGTGATTACTGACAGCTGGATTAACAGCTACCATACTTGTTAGTTTCTCTACTTGTTGCCTTTATTCTTTATTCCTATTTTTGTCTTCTACTCTTTTTGGTTTGTTATGATTTTAATTGAGCATTTATTCCTATTGGTTTTATCTTAAGGTTTCTCTTTCTCTGTTTACTTTTTCTATCTGTTCTTGCATACTATCTACTTTATGCATTAGAACTCTTAGCATATAAATTATACTTGTTTTAAATTCCTGTCTGATAATTCCAAAACCCCACCATGAATGCCTCTGATGCTCACCCTCTCCCTTCAAATTGTGGGTTTTGGTTTATTTATTTTTTTTTGCCTTTGGTATATCTTATAATTTTTCCTTGATACACAAATATGATTTACTAGGTGAAAGGAGCTGTTGTAAATGGCCTTTGGTAATGTGGTGGTGAGATGTGGGAGGAGGTGAAGCATTCTACAGTCCCGTGCTTAGGTGTCAATCTTTCAGTGAGATCTGTGTCCCTGGACTGTGATTTTCACAATTGTTCCTATTAATCTTTCCCCCCTTAAATGGGACAGGATGGCTAGAATGGGCTGGAGTTGGGTATTTCTCTTCTCCCATATGGGAGGCTAGAGCTGACTGGATGGAGTTGGCTTCTCTTACTCAGGTAAGTTAGGCTCTGATACAACCCCAGAAGGTTAGGCTCTCATTAGCTAGTTTCTCCTAAGGGCAGATGTTATTAAGAACAGAGTACTCTGTCCTACTTCATAACGGCTCCTTTCCCCCTCCTCTACTGGAAGTTCAAGGAAGTTTTTCTGTTATTTACTGTGGGCACCTGGTTGAGTTCCTAGAGATATATCTCACACTCTTGTGGGGCCTCCCATGCCTGGATCAACCTGGTGTATTTAACTCTCAGAGGTGTCCACACTGATTCTCCAGCAATTCATCAATTATAAATCAGTTTTTCCAACCCCAGCACTGATTCTCAGATTGGCTTCCATGTATGAGTCTCTGCCCTGGTAAACTGTGACTTCTGTGTTCAATAGTCTGTCTCTGCAATATTGGGGGCTGCAGTCTGCCCTGTGTCTTCCCTTCTCTTACAGATCCAAGAGGAGTTATTGATTTTTTAGTGTGTTCAGCATTTTATGTTGTTAGGACAAACTCTTTATTTGTGGAACTAGAAATCAAAGATACTTTGCAGATACAATTAAGCTTGCTAATCCATTGGCCATAAAATAGGGAGATTATCTAAATGGTCTTAATGTAATCGAATGAACTCCTTAAAAGCAGAGTTTTCTTCAGCAATGTCAGAAGAGGATGTCAGAGAGATTTGAAGCTTGAAAGGAATTCAGTACAAAGAAGGTTCTCTGATACTGAGAGCTGTATGGAAGGAGCTCAGAGTAAAGTCCAGGAACTAAGGGAAATCCCTGGCCACAGCCCACAAGATGACAGATAACCTCAATCCTACAACTATCTGAATGAACTTACAAATGGATTCCTCCATTGAAACTCAGCAGACATCTTGATTTGGGCCTTGAGGTATCTTGAGAAGAGACCCCAATCACAGAGTGCTGGACATCGGACTTACAGGGCTTAAGCTAAAAGATGGGTATTGTCTTAAGTTACTAAGTTTCTGGTAATTTGCTATGAAACAATGGAAGTGTATGCAAGCATCAATAGCTGCTTACCTCTTATCTAAAGGGAAACCCAACACCAAGGGCTTCCTGGTGAAAAAAACAAACAACAATAAATGTGTACAACACAGAACATACAGAATTAACAAAAACCCAGAATAAGCCTCTGAATTCAGAAATCTATTTGCAGGCAAACACAGGACAGAAGAATATGTTGAACAGCACTATGGCTGTGCAGTGGGCAAAAATCCAGTCTGTGAGAGAGTATAAAGGCCAGTACTCCGGCTCTTCAATAGATAAATGGTGGGGAAAGAAACTGTTGGAGGGAGACTTTATAGATTGAAATATACCTAAATGACATATCAAAAACTATTTAAAGGAATAAACTGAACAATAATATCTATAAATATACATGTAGGTGATAAACTAAAAAGTAATACACAAATGGATCACTACACAAGTCAAATTAGTATTTCTTGGGGAGGAGGCAAAGGATTTGAGATTGGGATAGAACCAAGAAGGACTTCTGAGGTGACTGTCAGACTTCTATTTCTTGACCTGAAACTTGGAAAATATTAAAGTTACTTGCCATGAATATTTATTGAGTGAGTTCATTAAAACATTGCCATAAAGGTATAAAACAAATATTTTTGTCTTCATTACTTATCCTCGCAACCCATAAAGTTGCTTAAAAAGTCAAACAACACAATGCTCTTCACTGAGAGAAGCTCTGGTTGTGACATCTCATCAGGTGAATCCCAAAGTCATTTGAATCTAGAAGAGAAAGATCACCTTTCTATTCCCTTAGGAAAATATTTTGGCTCTTGTTCCTGCAAAGAGGGTCAGAAGGTACAGTCCTGCTCAACAAACTCAAGGCTTATAGGGCCACTGTGGGGAACTCAAATGAGTGACTTTGGTATAAAATGCTACCTGGGGACAAGTGGTAAGACTTCAGTTTGGAGGGAAATAGCAAGTGTGAGATATTATGGCAAACTTGGAGTCACTGGGCTTTTCTAAAACAGGGAGAAGACTGCTCCTTTACAGCCTTGTTGCAGATATGGGGACATCAGGACCAAGTGTTAACCAAGTGTTTTTCAAAGGAGCTTGGAAATGTAAACATTTATGTGAAACTCCTCCCCCTTCTTTGTTATTAAATAATTCAAATGTAAAATACTGCCTAACTGCCTGGGAGCCAATCTTCTGAGAGCCACACTAAACAGTCTGAGGTCAGGTCCACCCAACAGGTTGCGGTTTGCTGCCTCTGGATGAGGATCCCGAATGCGGATTTACATGTTTCTGCTGTGCCACCCACCCTGACTGCTTTCCAACACACAGGTGTGTGTTCACAGCTTGTGTGTTGATTCCTAAGCTGCTGGAGGTATCCCAGTGGAACAGTGTCCTGAAAAAGGCTTTGCGACAGCTCTGTCCACCAGGGCAGCTCTTCTCCTCAAATCAAGTCCTTATTAAATGTGTTCTGCTCTGAAGAGGGCAGGGAAGGATCAACTGGGTGAGGAAGGCTAGGACTCCCCACGCAGAAGGAGTCAGGCCAATCTCTGGCCACCAGGGTGGAGGTTCGGGCAGTTCCTCAAACTGCCCGAACCTCCGGACCCTAGATCTGTGGCTCCCACAAGAAGGGAAACTCACGTACCTTCCACTGCAGATAAGGGGGGCACAGGCGGCTCAGGTGCAGCAATGCCGTGATGGACAAAAGCGCTGGTGGGAGCTGAACGTTGCCAAGGCTCTTGACCACCATTTGCACTGAGGCCTCATATTATTCCTCTGCTGTCTACTGAAGAACTCCCAAACTGCAATTACACAGCTGGTACCGTTCATCACTGTACCCTTGAGTGTGAAAGGAGAATTCAAAATTACAGTCTGAAATGGGCACACAACTCCTACCGTAAAATAATATTATTATTTCCAGAAATCCCAAATTGTTGTAATTTGGCTTTCACCTCGAAGGGGGAAAAAAACTAAGATCATAGGGTTCCAAAATTTCTAGCTAGATTCCAGATGTCTCACAAGAAAAAGCAAGAAAAGGTTTCTATATGTTGGGTAGATAGTTTTTCCAAAGATACTAGTTTTCTTGAACATCCATTAGAATAAGTAAACAAAAATCTCTACTAATATGTTAGAAAGAACTTTGTTAGAAAATTCTCCAAACCCTCCTGGTCCCAGAGATAAATGTCAATGTGATTAAAATTTCCCAACACACTCTGTGAGCTTATTTAAAAGGTACCAGCTAGCAGGTCTGGCTATTTTCGGGGTGTTTCTAGCCCAGTTGGAGTGTTGGATGCCTTTTGTAGGATTACATAGGTGAGTAAGGCTTGCTGATGAACTGGAGATTCATTCTGTGGCTGTATTTTGTGGGGGGTTTATGAGTATACATTCATCTTTACACTGTGCTTAAATACCAGACACCTGTCATCCCAAGGTTCATGTACCTGAGCATATACTTTGTGTTTGGCACAATGCACCTGTTAGGGCTGCAGAGGAGACTAAGACCTTCTGTCTTAAAGAGCTCCTGAACTGGGTACAGCTCCTTCAGGAGCCTCAGTTTCCTCTTCAGTAAATGAGAGGGCTGGATTAATGTTTTCTGAAACTCCTTTCAGTAACTCTACAAAGTGGTTGCCAAAGCCCTGACAGCTAGATTCATAAAGTCATCTGTCTTTTCTTTTTGAGGTTGAAATACAGAACACAAAACACATGCAGGACTCTCAAAAGAGGTTGGCATAGTTCTCAAGTCAGGACTTGAGTTCGCATGTAATATGCACTCACAGGCACGATGTGCCCCTCAGTCTCAAGTTCATTACCTAACTTCTGTGCCTAGACTACCAATTTGCAAACTAAGTTTTAGGTTTAGAGTAGAGATTATAACATTTGCCCATAATATTTTGAAACCAGGGACTAATGTTTCTTTTCACAAGAAATTGAATGGGCACTGCACACACCATGACACTTCTGACATCATGAACCGGATTGTGGAGCACAAACAGAAAGAATAGAACACTGCACAGCTTAGGAAACAGTCAATGAATGAAACGACAACCTAAGGATTTGGAAAAATAGTTAGAAACCATACATCTGATAAGAAGTTAATATCCAAAATATATGAAGAACTAACACAACACCATAGCAACAAAATAAACAACCCATTTTTAAAAAATGGGCAAAAGACCTGCTAGACACTTTTCCAAAGAAGACAACGAATGGCTAACAGGTATATGAAGAGGTGCTCAGCATCACCAATTATCAGAGAAGTGCAAATCACAACCACAGTGAGGTATCTTCACACCCGTTAGATGACTATTGTCTAAAAGTAAGATAACAAGCGTGGTGAGGATGTGAGGAAAAGGGGACCCTTGTACACTGTTGGTGGGAACATAAATAGCACAGCTATTGTGGAAAACAGTATAATAAAAGTATTCAAAAAGCTAAAAAATATAACAATCATACAATGTAGCGATGCCCTTTCTGGATATGTTCTCAAAGAAATGAAATGATACCTTGAAGACGTGCACCCACGTTCTTTGCAGCATCACTCATGGAAACAATGTAAGTGCCCATCGCTGGGTGAATGGATAAAGAAAGGGAGATTCTGCCACTTCCAACAACATGAATGAACCTGGAGGACAGTATGCTAAGTGCAATCAGCCAGACACAAAAAGAAAAAGAAAAACTTCTGCATAATCTTACATATGTGTGGAATCTAAAAAAGTCAAATACATAGGAGCAGAGAGTGGTTACCAGGGCCAAGAAGGTGGGGGGAAATGAAGAAGTGAAGAGATGTGTGTCAAAGGGTATAAAGTCCCATTATGCAGGATGACTAAGGCTAGAGATCTAATAATGTACGGCATGACTGTAGGAAGTAATACTGTAGTGGATATCGGACATTTCTAAGGCAGTACATTTCAGGTGCTTTCAACTCTCTCTCTCACACACACAGCACAGTAATGAGCATAAGATGTGCTCATTAGCCTGACTGTAGTCATCAGTTTGCTATGTGTATGCATATCAAGCCTCATGTACACCTTAAATATGTATAAATTTTACTTCAAAAGGAAAGACAAGAACAAGCCTGGATTTTAAAGTCACCTGTGAAATAGGAAGTCTACCTCAGAAGATTATTGTCAATGAAATAAAGTATGGGAGGCATTCAGCGTGGTGACTGGCAGTGGTGAGTTCTCAATGTCATTTGTTACTGTGACTACAAACCCTGCGAAAGCACCCAATGTAATGCAGTAAACATGCTCAGAAAACATTTGCCTTCCTCCTCACAATGGCTCCCTCCTCATGGGTACCTGGACGCTTCCTTAGCTCCTTTGCCTTCTCTGCTAAGGAGTTCCACCATCTATAAGTTGTTCTGCCCTCCAGCTACCCTGGAAGGCCTCTTATTAGGTCTGTACAAAGCACACCACACCTGGGTACCCACTTAGGAAACTGGTGGAAGATTTCTAGCAGAGAGAGCCCCTGCTGAAGAGCCCAGCCCATCCTTGGGCTACCACTTGTTTAGAAGCCTTTAGTTGATTCACAATGTACATTAATGAATGAAATGGATACCTTGTGTACAAAGATAGTCATTGTCCCCGGCATGCTTCTCCCTGAATACAGCTGTTCTATAGGTTCCACAAACGATAGAATGCCAAAACACTGCTCCTGACACAGAACACCTGCTGCCCAGGGCACATCTCACTCTCACCCCGCACCAGCCAGGCGACAGCCATGGGCCACGTTTAACGACTCCACAATGCTCAGATTAGCTCTTTTGCTTGACTGGCTTTTATGGATGTAGCAAAGTCCATTTGGTCTTGTTTTAATAACATCCCAATAAAAGAGCTGGGAAATTAGATGCTAGGAATGACATTTAAATCCTCCATTTCCCTTTGCTGCAATAATAGCCTTCTTGATAATAAAGTAGATAAATTTTATTAAATTATATGGAGTTTTTCCATTTGAAAGCAATTAAAAAATGCTTTCAGTTCACAATTACAAAACTATTCACTTCAGACTTGAGGCTGACATTTTTATTGGTAATCTGAGTTATAACATGTTCAGCTTAATGCCCATGCATTGGCCCCTGATACTTCTGCCAACTTTTTATGGTTTTATGTGAAAGTACAGTATTTAAGCCTCCTCCAAATTCATGAGCTTCCCCTGCTTCTGAAAAAGGCTCTCTCAGTGTCTGAACAACGCACAACCGGGGCTGATGTTTATTTAAAAACATCTGCTCCATCCTTTGTGGTATAACATACCAAAGTAGCCTGACGTTTTAAATACTTCTTCTTACACTCTATGTCAAACAATGAGAGAACGTAAGTACTTTCGTGATGAAAAACTATTCAGGGCAATTACAAGATGATACAGTAAGTGGACTAAATGGTACCCAAAGTAATCAAAGGAAAACACCGGGATTAGCCCGAATGCTGCAAAAACCCACTTCAATGGACATTTCTAGTTCCCTGAATATCTCCATGATTACGCCTTACATCTTAGTGCTTCCTACTTGATAGTGAAAATAGTCCCTTGTTAGTTTATTTGTTTAAGATAAGAATGTGAATTATTATTTTATAAAGTTTTTGACAAGTTGGGACAGGCAAAAAGAGCACTATCTCTGCGTTCCTGATTGTTCTCTACACCTGGCCACCTAGAGTGGCCAGACGTGCTTTTAATGCTACTGATCACTGATTTGCTTGAAACCATTTTTCAGGGCCACTCTTACTTATGCCCAGTGCAGAAGTGAATTAGGGAGGTAGGGAGGTGAGGATATGGAGCTTTTTATTTATATGCATATGAACCGTTCAACTAGCAGAATATTGCTCAACAGAGATCCTGTTCAGTCTATTTTCTTTCTTTTTTTTTCCCTTTATCTTGTTGATTTTAGAGAGGGAGTGTGGGAGACAGAGAAACATTGATTTGTTGTTCCACTTATTTATGCATTCATTGGTTGCTTCTTGCACGTGCCCTGACTGGGCATGGAATCCACCATCTCGGTGTATCAGGATGGCACTCTGACCAGCTGAACTAGCTGGCATGGGTTGCTTGGCCTATTTTAGTGATAAAATGCCTGTCTCCAGAAAAACAGGTGCTTCTAATAGTTGCAACGACAATTTTTATCAATCCAAACATACATTCAACATTGAGCCCAACACAAACACACACTTTAAAAAAAAACCTGTTTTCTACTATAGACTGGGCAAAAGTAAACTGGTTTAGCTTCTATTGATAGTAACACATTACAAATGCTTTTAATCAACAGAAAACCAGATGCCTGAAGGCACTTGAACATTCTCTTGGACATGAAGCAAAGGAGACACTGAAAGAAGACGAAAGTCAAACACGGCTAATTTCCTGAGGAACAATCTGACAGCCGCACTACACCCAAAGTAGAAGAAAGTACAGCTCTGGTTATTAGCAGGGGGCAGAGTGATTTCTCACCGTTGATGAAAATCAGTTCTGCAGTCACAAAAACTCAGGCTGCCAGTACTAGAAAGAAGACTTAAAACATCCCAGCAGACATGGGCACTGACCCGCCCAGCCCAGTCTGCCAGGGACTCCCGTTCTGCCTCGCTCAGGAAGGCTCAATGGTCATTCTCAGTACGAACCTCTGCCCACCACCCTGCATTTCACACACCTGGGAATCTGCCACCCCTTGGGCTAACACAACTGCTCCAACTGTGCCCAAATGCATTCCCTAAAAGAAGCCAGAAGTCAAGGGTCTTAGGATATGTAGAGAGCAGACGCAACAAGGAAATGTTATTTGTGACCTTTTAATATTGTGGCTCACTTTGGTCCATAAATCTCCTTTTCTGATCACACCAACCTACCTTGTGAACACACAGCCCTTTGATTGCCTCTTTATTAGCTTAGCAAATGGAGTGGTGGGTGAGCTTCTGTCACGGTGCTGACTCTGTTACAAAGTGTAAAGGAAATTCCCATCCACCCATGGACCAGGAGGCACCCGAATGTCAAAATACATCTGTTTTATGAACATTCAACAGGAATGTTTTATCCAAAAGCACAATTATAAATCTCTACCTGCTGCTACTCTCTAGTGGACCCTTCTAAGCATCATGTAACATGTCAAAGCATGTCCCATATTAAAATAAAAAAATTAAAAGGAGCCAAAACAACTTCCTCGATCCCTGCAGCTACCACTGTATTTTGGTCCTCCTCTTCCTCTTAGGAAGAAATCATTGTAATCCCTGCCTCCATTTTCTTTTCTCTGTTTTTTCCCTTAAACTCCTCGAATCAGGCTGTTGTCCCCACAATCTACCAGAATAGCTATTTTCAATGTCCAAAAAACCCTCCGTGTTGACACTTGCTCACTGGCTGCTTTATTTTCAGTCTCCTTTGTTTATCCTTCCTCATATCCCCAACTTTTAAATGCTCAGTCTTAAACTCCATCTCTTTTCTATCTACTTATGGTGCTCGGTGTCTTGCCAGGTGATCCACCCAGACTCAAAGGCTTAGATTCTGTCTCAATGTTGATGATTTTTTCAAAGTGTATTTCCAGTCCAGATTCTTGCCTGAACTCCGGGGACCCCAAAACTGTTTCTTCCACATTCTCACCTGGATGTCTGTCCATTCCTCCTAAAATCTTCCCCATCTTATGAAGTAGCAATGCCATTCTTCAATGTGTTCCACTTCACCATATCCCCCCTCCACAATTAGTCATTCTCGACTCCTCATTTTTCCCATGCCTCATGTCCAATCTGTCAGCAAGTTATTTTATTTCTAGAATCAAATTACCTCCCACCATTCTAGGTCATACTGCTATGATCATGCACTCAGGTGAGTGCCAGTGCCTCCCAACAGAACTCCTAGCTTCTACCCTTAACCCCAAATGCACATTCTCCAAAAAGACCCTTTACACATATATATTTAAATTATTACACTGTAACATTGGTTCTTTGGTGTATATATCATGACCCTGATACTCTCATGATGGAAATTCTCCAATGGCTTCCTAAAGTCCTCACTGCAGTGCTCAAAGCCCTGTGCAATCTGACCACCAACTGCTTCACGCATCAACTGCTTCCCCCTCCCTCCTTGCCCTGCTCCCACACACTGCCTGCCCTGCTGTCTCAACAGTCACCGTCTCACACTGGCCTCTCCTCTGCAATGCCTGTAATGCTTGTCTCCTGAATACAAGCATGGCTGAATATTTCACTTCCTCCTGGTTCACTACTCAAATTGCACCTTATCGGGAAAGTTTTCTCTGACTCTCTTGCCTAAAAACCAACCCCCAATCTCTAAACCCTGTACTGTATTTTCCTTTCCTTCACAGCACTTACTATCTGGCCTACTGTTTTTCATACTTGTTTATTTATTTGTATGCTTATCCATCTCCCCTTACTAGTAAGGAAGCTTAATGCGGGAGAACATTTGTTGTTTGTCCCTACACTCCATTGTCCAAAAGAGTATGATTCATGTAGTACTGCTCAAATATATGTGAAATCATATGTGAAATCATCGGCACATCAAATAATATCAGATCTAAAGGGCCATAGAGAATTTCAAATGAATTTGAGTTTATCACACATTCCTCACCCAGCAGAAAAAAGTCAGATATTCTTCAGTCGCAAGAGAAGCGATGACTTTTACCGGTCATTTACAGCATCCTTTACTTTGCAAAAAGAAAAGTGTCGATTTTTCAACCTCTAAACTTGGAAGACATTTAAATAAGAATGATGAGACAGAAAATTCTGCAAACTAGAGAAAACCTTAACTAATGACAATTCTCTGTGTTCTCACTCTCACCTGTCTACATAACTGCATGTATGATTGTCTCAGAGAGGAAACACAAGGTGTGGCAGTGGGTAAGTTACTGCCACGTGTGACAAGAACAGGGGAAAAGCAGAGGGGCGCAGGGAACAGCGGTCTGTCTGTCCATGCATACACGACTAACCCACTGGATGAGAAAGCGGGTTTGCAGCAAAGGAACACAAGTTACCATGCTGGGGGTGGGGGGAACAAACATTTTTCTATGTAGTGAATCTGTGATAAGCAATTATTTTAGAGAAATCAATTTCCTTTAAACAAGGTGTGTGATCCAGATTCTCCTCTGAGTGGCACGAGATACTACCTACCCCAAATCACAACCCTATGAAAAATTCCTTCGACTCCAGCGTAAACTGTCGGGAAATAAGACCCAATGGGACAATGAGCATTTCTGGCAAGAGCATTGAATTGTACATGTACACATGCATGCACACATAAACACACCTCATCGCCATCACTCTCCCTTCCACTTCCATAAGAATTCTCTTCTAGATTAATGTTCTACTCCTGGTTCTGACGTTGCAAAATGAGACAATACACTTACTTACCATCTTTTATAAGTGGCATTAATGAAGCTACCATATAAAAGGAGGTAAGATTTCTGAAGCAAGGGCAGCAGTTTTGAGACCTATTAGAAGCACTGAAGTACTTTTTCAAGTGTCCATCCACTTTTTCAGTGTTTTGAGTTTTGGAGTCAAATCATGGATCTGGAAACTATGAGCTGTGTGACCTGGGGAAAAATTCTTAACTCTTAGATCCCCATTTCCTTTCCTCATAAAACGGAGAACCCTCTGCCACCCTCACAAACCACGAGGCCATTGTGAGAATGGCATGAGAAAGCACTGGTGAAGGGGCCAGCGTAGTGGTCTGCGTACAGCACCTTCCATGTCTCACATGAAACCTGCATGCAATTCAACATCAGTCTTATCACACTAGTCCCACTAAAAGTGCAGTGTATGAGGTGTACTTGCCTTCCAGTAAAGAAATGGAAATTTTTATTGCCCATTTGTTGAGTACTCACTTCTCTAAACTTGACTCCATTTACATGGAATTTCATCTAGATTTTAATCTTGTTCTAAAATGTAATGAATTTGTTCCCTCTCACCTGATCCTTATTCATACTGAATAGTCACTTCAGCCAGTCCCTTGAAAATATAGGGGAGTTGACTAATTTTACAATTCAAAGAATTTCTACCATGATTTGCGGAGAGGGTAGAAAAAAATTGAGTTAAGTCTTCAGCAAAGGCCATGTACAAACCTGTCAATTTATGATGCCAACCTCATCCTGTACCACATACTCCTCTTCCAATCTCCACTCTCGACAACCGACTGCAGTCCCACCAGATAGCGCCCCTTCTCCGCCTCCATCCAATCCACCTCACCTCCCTTAGGGAAGTAGAAGATGGTTCTAATCATTCATTTCTCACAATGCCCCACAGAGAAGACTCCCAACAGGAGAAACTGACTCCTAGTTCCAAGAACTGTGCATTTAAATGAACACACATTGCCATTTCCATTCCTCTGCCACACCGAAGAGTAGTTAAGACTTCAGGTACCGAAGTCTTCTAAGAAAGTAAAAGTAGCACTAGACAATGTTTTGTAAATACAGCAGTGGTCTAATATGAAGAACTGTAATATAATTTATTTTCCTAAAATTTGTTTTATAGAAAAAAGGCAAACTGGAAAGAATGGGGAACACAAAGCTCTTTATTGTTGGATTTTTCCTTTTCCTGTATGATGTTACATAATTTGCATTGAAATATGCATTCTCCAAAACTCATTTTTTAAATAAATGACATACGAATTAACTGTGCAAATCTTTGCACTCAAGAATAAAACAGAAATTTCCAATAAAAGCTTGAGTCTTGAGGTTGAAACACCTCAAGTTGTGGATTTCAGTCAAATTCCCACTCTTTTATCATATTTCTGGTCAACAAAAAGCAAGAACATCAAGTTTTAGCTTTGGTCAGACTAGGAAAATGGTCACAAACAAGACACATTTGGGTTTTGCTGCTATAAACAAAACAAGGAGGCATGTATTTATAAAAACATGCATGAGCACCTACTATGTGCTATGCACTCTGCTAATCAATGCAGTGCCAGACCATCCTATTAATTATTGTAATAATGGGATAACACATAGGAAAGCTATCATTGTCATCTTTAAACACTTTAGTGTCTACAAGGGACTTTCACAACCTCTTAGTTCATTTAGAAGTCTCTGCAGCAAGTGTTAGGAAACACAGCTTGATTTGCTTGACCCAAAAGACAAAAGAAGAGGGAGGATTATGCTCTGTTCCCAGATGTGGCCTACATACAGCTTCCCCATGGTCATTTTAAAACTCTGAAATAGGAAGAAAACAGCATAGTGTGGGTAAAAACATGATCAGAGCAAAACAGTCATTCTTTATAACAGCTGTATCTGAAAATGACAAGAAAGAGTTAAGGAAAAACCAGTATAACTAAATCACTATTCCAAATAGAAAGAGGCATTTGAATCTCACTTTTAAATTATGTCAACATTTATTTTTTTTATCATAAGCTTAAATCAGTAGGTATATATATGTTTCCAGGCCTTTAGAAAATATGAACTGGATCGTAATGGTGTCCAAGATCACTCGACCCCAGCACATTGAGAAAGAAAATGAGCTCAAGTGTCCAGCACCTCGGTTTCTGCCCGCAGACAGGCATGTGCTGCGTTCAGTGGGAATCTCGTGGGTGCTAGTGAGGGGAGAAACTGCCTGGGGCAGTTAGGGAGATGTTGCAAACTTGGGTAAAATATTCTATTACATGTTTGGTTTCTCCCCAAATAGCTGCTCCCCTACAATAGCTGCTCCCCAAAAACTTCACTTTAATTTTACTTGGCTGAATAGATAGGTGTCAAATAGAGTGAGTATCTTTTATGGCCTACTGGAGGTGTTCTCCTTTTTCCAAGTTGGTTCAACCAGCAGTAAATATAAAACAAAAGGAGGGTGTAAAATGGATATTGATTATTTACAAGAAAAATTGCCTTTCCTATTTCTTATTTTTGCACATAAAGATTGGACTATTAAGTAGATACTTAAGTGATTTATTTACTTTGGTAACTGGCCAGGCAAAAATATTTAAATTCTACTCTTGGAAGTAAGAATTATCTAATCATTCACAAGCTCTTATAATAGAACATTTATCATGAGTCATTAATCCATTAGGACTAATTCTCAGTCCCATCCTTTCACTAGCACCTTGCTTTGAACATAGTCAAGTTTGGCCGCGATTTTTCCTTTTATCATATATCATAGTTACAAGATGGGATGCACCAAAGCTGGATTCCAAAATCCCTGCACTCTGCTTGAACTTGGAACATAGAAACTCAACTAGTGTGATTGTAGGGCTGAGACTCATCCAGGCTCAGGGCCTGAGATCACACTTGGATCATGGGGTACCAAGAGTTTAGGGTTAGGACACAGCAGGAAAATGGAAATCTAGGTACATTATCTCACAGAGGTTTAAAGAGAGTTTTAACCCCTGGGGGTGTCATTCTGATAGTCTTCCGTCTTCTGTGCAGGGCTCAAAGCTGTCCCTGCATAGGCTCCTCTCCTCCACCACCCCATTCGAGGCCTTCCCTTTTCTGCTTTGCACTGTTCTGACCTGGTCGCCTTCCCCTGACATACCCATCTCACTGCAAACAAAGCCCCTTGAACATTTTTTAGGCCTAAGTAACATCAACACATGCCAGCAGCTTTCCGCTTAAGGGCAAACTATGTTTACTCAGAAACTACAAATAGTGAAAGAATATAACATAAATAACCATATCAAATCTGGCTTTTGATGACTCAAACGGTAGTCAATTTTGCATGAATAAAGGCAAAGAAGGCTAGTCCCTGTTTTGCTCTCATTTATGAAAATTATTACTGCTCTATCTCATAGCACTGTTATAAAACTTAAGTAAGCTAGTGTTTTAAGGAAATACGTGGTAAACTACAAAGTCTCAAGCCTATATACCCACATCCTAATAATCTATTGTAATACTCATAGGCCACGATTTATTTGGGGCCGTACCTGGATCTATGCTGGTACCTAGAGAAATAATCAGATAGTGGAGCAAATAGGCCTAATATAAACCAAGAAATAAGTATTACAGTGATTTTACAGACGAGGAAACTAAAGCACTGAGGGATCGAGTGACTTGACCAAAGCCACACAGTTACAAAGTGGCAGAGCCTACAAAATTTCAGCTGCAGCCCTCTGTCTTGGGTCTACATCCATGGGATGCACCCCTAGGGAGTGTGCTAACAGAGAAGAAACCTAGTAGAGTGAGGAACTAGAAAGGTAGAGAGAGAGGAAAAAATACTCAAACTTTTCTTTTATGAAGGATAAGCAATTGAGGAAATGTCATATATAATAATCGTAACAAACTAGGACATGTCATAGTTAGCCATATTTTATCAATTCCCTTCAATGTAAAAGAGTCACATTAAATTTCTGTTTGTTACTTTCCAAAGCCGGGACAGAGCTTACCATTGATTGTCAAAAGCAGCTTGTCAGCAGAGAGGCAGAGAAGTAACAAGGAGGTGTTGTCACCGTGGACCCATCTGTGAACACAGCTCCTACACAAGGTATCTTCTGGTCATCGACAGTCACCCCTGGTTAGCAACTTACACTGGTATCATCACACACAGTTCATTTTAAACTCCCAGTTATTACATTCATTGTTACTTAAAGTGTTCCAAGAAGACTGTCCTATGAAGTAGCACTGAAAACAAACAAAAGTTTTTTGATATAAGCAGATTGCTAGTCACATGCCAGGCATGTGGATTGATGTCATGAAAAGCTGTGAATTTCTCAAAGTTAACAAGATTTTTTCAAGCTAGAAAGTAGGTGGTGAGAAAGCAGGGATTAGGGCCCAAGCCTGGATAATGGAGAGAGAAACAAACCAACTGCCGGTGTCTTCCACACCCCCCACTAGGCAGGCTGTGCCTTCTTTCAGGCATCAGAACTTCATCAGAAAGATTCTGGCTTCTCTCAAAAGAGGTTATTGAACTGGCAGTAAGAGGTAATTCAATTAAGGAGAAGGAGAAGGGAACTCTGGTCTTCTTCGACAAACCTCAAATTATAGTGTCCACCCTAAAGGTGCTATGTCAAGATAACAAGCTCTAGTGAAGAAAGGTAGAGTGTCACCTGCATGTTCTCTGTAATCCCTAAAGGCCAAAATTGATTCAGGGGGAAAAAACCACGTCAGACTCCATATCTGAAGAATTAGTCTCAGATACTGACGTTGAGCCTAAAGAAAAAAGTAGTATGTGCCATATGGGTTAATGTATGTTAATGATGGTTATTTAAAAAAATAATTAAAATAGCACATTAAAGCTATTTTCTTCCCAAAATGGTATCATTGAATCTGGTGATCAATTTATTATTCATGGTATCATAGATTTGATGACATGTGATTAAAACTGTAAAAGCGAGTAATTTTTGGGTCTTATTAGGCCTTCTATTAAGCTTCTTGTTCTTGCTTTTATTATCTTCTTTAAGTCTCAACAATCCTATATGAAAGGTGTATTATTTCCATTTTACAGGTAAGGAAACTGAGATTCAGACAGTGATGAAATCTGTTTTCACCACCCAGCTGTGTGCGAAAGGGCTGAGGCAGAATGTTCACCCAGGCCTCTCTCCTGACTGGGTCCAGCCCTCATGAACCTCACTTCATGAAGGAATCTGTCACACAACACACAGCACATGAGTCATTGGTCTGAAGAAGCCCCAGAGCTAAGACCACACCTGTTCCTCTCATGGTCGTGAATGATCCGAAGGACACCAACAAGACTGAGCTTCGGTGAGCTTTGTCCTCTGAATATTTCTGTTTGCTATACCACTGATTAACCTGCTGCCCATCGGCCTTGTGTTAAGAGCACATACAGGGACTTCCTGTGTACTTTTCCAGATACTCTAGGGGAGATTCTTGCTGAATGAAATGTGATATTCCCAGAGAAGCATCTCATGCCTTTTGACAGAGGCTTCTTAGGCACATGGTTTATGTCACTTTTGTTATCCATAACTCTTCTCTCCCACGAGCCTTGATAATACAAAGTAGACAATAAAACAATTAAAGTGGAACTATTTTTCAACTACTTCTCATCAGCAGCCGATCACTCACTCCTAACCTGGCTAGACTGTACCATCTCACCCTCCAATCTCAGCTTATCTGTAAAGCAGAGAGAGCCACACTCCGATCCACTCCCTCACTTCAATTCGTTGGTCATTTAGTGATATCAAAACCAGACACGACCCAAAATGTCTTCATTCCCTGACACATCGCAGATGTCCATGCTCCTGGTTTCTAAGGGAAAGTGGCAGCACAAAAAAGTTTTGCATAACTGATTCTTGTTTACCCATAGTAAGCTTTCTCTGCATGTCACTCATGCGTGTTTCCATATTCACCCATACCACATACATACATGCACATGCCATATGTTGTGTGAGTACACACACGTGATCCCATTCCACTCTTCTCTTGACTGATGGAGAGATGAAGTTGGTTGTAGTCACAGGCCTCTGTCTTTGCTACATTAGGTTCCCTGCCTGACTTCTTCCCCAGAGAGCTACGTTTTTAAATAACACACAGTTCAAATTAAGCCTGCAATGCCCAATTTCTGTCATCCAGCTAAAGATCCACACATCACCAGACAATGCAGACATGCCATTCATTCAGTGAATATTTTTTGGAGCACACCTGCGTTCAAGGCCTGGTTTAACTATCACCAACTGAAAGAGGATGTATCAAAAAAATCGGCATACTATTTCCATTTATCACAATAGGAGTCTGCTTAATCCCAACAGCTTCAGTTTTTCTGACCCACAGAGAAGAAACACAGCCACAGGGAGGGCTGGGTGCAACAGTTTTATATTTTTAACCCCATTTGTCCCATACTTACTTTTACAAGCATTTTTTTTCTATGAGCATGAGAAACATAGCTGTTAAATTTCAGTTCCTCATAAACACCCTACATCCCAGGGAAAACAACTGACTATGCATTTCTTATCTATCTGAAATCCATCATGTATTCAGAAGGGTCCAGCACACACCCTAGGGATCCAGACATTTTAAAGTCACATGTTTGTGTTGTGTGTATCAGGCATGTGTATGCAGTGACACATTGCTGTGTTTTTCATAAGTTTGTTTCATCCTCCTTGAAAGAAAAAAAGGAAAAACTCCAGAATTTTTGTGTGTTGACAGTCAATTCACTCCACGATTGAAAGCCCCATCAGGCTGTAGATCATTGAGGGGAACAATCAATGAGAAAGTATTCGGCTCTTCTTGATTTTAGTAAGCTAAGCCATATTCAGAAAACACAGGGTTTGGTCTGGTGGCTTCCATGCTGAGTAGAGCCCAGGCCTGAGAGTGCTCATCTGCATGTGTATTGGCCGTACATGAGGGGACAGAAAGTGTGCCACAGGGCTTTTCTTCAGAACTCTCCGGTGACAGTCTGGTGGTTGACAGCTTGACTGCTTTCCTCTGCAGGGAGAATCTTAAGGGCTTTGCAGGACCAGCCCAAGAAGCCTCAGAAATTTCCCCCTGAATCCACACATCCCATGGAGAGGGCCCACCTTCCTTCAAATCTTCTAAGAGGCTACAGGCAAGAGAACAGCGCATTTCAGTCGATGGTCTATGGGGGACCATGCAGTCACAAAACAAATCCTGTGACTTTAAGTCATAATTCAAGTGAAACCTGAAGCCTTGGGAACACATATAACCATGTGCCTAAGTTGACAAAACTCCCAAAATCAGAGAAGAAAAAAAAAGTGCTGAAAATAATTTAAATACATTGGCTTTCCCTTTCTTCCCACTTGTTACACTGTGTTATAGCTGTTTTTTCTGTCCCTCACCCTCACTCTCCAACCACCAATAGCCTAAAAGTCCCCTGAAGAGAAGGACCAATTTCCATTTCTCTTTGTGTCCCCAGGAAACAAGAGAGGCAATGCGCTGAGTTCTGTGCTCCAGTAAGGTGTTCACTGGGAGGAAACGTGTTTGCAGCGTTTGGCAGCGAAGCACTGCCTGCACCGCAGGAACCTGAAGGCAGATTCCCCTGCTGCCAGGCTTCTGTGGGGAAAGGTGGGCTAGAGTTTGGCCTGTCTCTATCATTGCCTGGCCGGGGGGGCGTTTGAGAAGTCATTTCACCATGCTGAATTCAGAGGTTCATGACGCCTCCAATCTCTCAGCCGGGAAGTGGCAAACCCATGAAAAGGTCTTAGGTCTCAATCCTCGGAGGAATTTCACAATCTTGTGGACAGATTCAAGACTGAAAGTTAAGTCAGTGGAATACTGAATGTTTGTAAAAACAATTTACAGTTGACCCTCGAACAACACAGGTTTGGACAGCTCCAGCTGCTCCGTCTGTCCAGATTGCCTTATCCCCCTGGCTTCAGTTTTCAAGCCTCGGCACAAACATCACCTCTAAACTTCCCCATATCCTCTTCTGTAGCCACGTTCTCTCAAATATGGGCTTCTAAGAAAACAATGACACAAATGGTATTTTACTTATTTTGTGTATATATTTGTCTCTCACATGAGACTATGAGCTCCTTGAGGGCAAAAGATATCCCCAATTTACTTCTCTATTTGCAGAGCTAAGCATAGTAAATTTTGCTTGCCAATAATAAAATAAATGCTGCTAGATAAATAAATGACTGACCTAGGGCGTTTCTGTTTTTACAGCAGATTTACTGTATTTGGGATGGCCAAGCCTAACATAGAAATCTCTTAATGATCACAAGAAAGAAAAAAGAAAAATTTTAAACAAATTTCAGCCTGTAGACACCCAAATTCACCCAGCCAACAGTATTAAACTTCTGTGTGATATCCCAGAAAGCAGATAAAGCAACAGCCTGGAAGGAATCTTTGAAAGATTAAGCGCAATGTCCTCTGAGCTTCAGAGAAGAAAACAAATCCAAGCAAATCATCTATCCTGGGCAACAACAATTTCTAAGCCAACACATTCAGAAAGCAGAGGAAGAGAGGAAAAGGGTGACAAATGGCAGCATGATATACAAAGTCTGTCCGGAAGAAGTCTAGCCATTGTTAATATAACCAGAACAGTTTGTGTGACATTGATATAACCTGGCAGCCAAGGAAGGTGGACTGGAATGCGAGTGCATGAACAATGAGATGTCACTGTACTAGTAGATACCAGTGAGTGAGCATGTGTACTGTGTGGCCATCACATTCAAAATGACTAAGTGAGTAGAGCAATGAATCGGCATCAAATTTTCCATTAAGCTTGCACATTCGTCCATGGAAACTATTCAGGTGATTCAGAAGGCTTTTGGGGCAATGCAACAAGTGTAGTGCAAATAAAAGTGTGGCACAAATGCTTCAAAGATGGTCGAGAACCTGTGGAAAGTGATGCATGTTCGGGAAGGCCTACAACAAGCAGAACACCTGAGAATGTTGAATGTGTACGGGCTGCAATCAACAAAGATCAGCGACTGACAAAGATCCACAAGAACTAGAAGCTGATCTGGGGATTGAGAAAACTACTGTGTCTGAGATTTTGATTCAGGGTCTTGACATGAAATGTATTGTGGCAATATTCGCTCCATGAATTCTGCTAACAGAGCAGAAGGAATGTCGTGCTGTAGTTGCTAATGACGTGATTCAAACCACTACCAATGAACCAGATTTCCCCAAGAAGGTCATAATTTTGAAGGGGACTGAAGCATCATTGTTCTGTGTATAATGTTTCTTGTATCTTCTTGAGTAAATGTCTCTATTTTTCACATTACATGGCTGGATGACTCAGGTGGTGGGGCCCACTCTCTTTTGAGAACACATTCATTGGAACATCTTGGGTGTTTCATACTGTATTTACCATTGCACTCATGGGCTTGGCTTTTCCCTTATGAAGCAACATGATGTGGAAGCATTTGTATCATTCTCCTTTTTATGTCTTCTTAAAATTAAAAATATGTATATATTTACATTTCTAAAAATAGAGAAAATAGAGAGCTCTTTCTTGGGATTGAGTTAATCTTGCCCCTGGATAAGACATTCAAAGAAAAGTGATAATACCTCCGCTGATGACCTTGTTTATAAGTCTTGTGTCCCTAGAAAAAGACCACCTGCAATTCCTCTTGTATCAACACACAGACCAAGCCTGGGTCAGAGGGAGGAGGGAAGGCTCGTGACCCAGAGCTGCAAATCTCTATCCTGTTACCGGCATTTTTTTTCCAGGCCAGGCAGTGTACTGAAGCCATTATTGGACTTGTTCAAAAGCCCCAAATAAGAGCTGTGATGAAATCCTTCAAAAATCACTTTTTTGCACACCACATAAAGCCTTTAATAATCCTTTCCTCCCTCTAAAATTAAAAGTATGTAAACCCCTGAGCACGGTGGTAGACCTGTCCAGGAAGAGGAAGGCTTCCTCTGCCCAGCCACACAGGTTCTCAGTTGAGAGGCTGAGGCCGGCCACATTGTTTGACATGAGGGTTCGTTTTCAGATAGTGAAATTTCAGTTGCCAGGTGCCAGAGGCAATTTATCAGACACTCATAAAATAAAGATCAAAAAGCCCATCCGTCTCCCAATGCATCTGGGATCTAGGAAGGAACACTCACAGCCCTCCATCCTTTAAACAGCTCTCACTTAAAGAGCCCGATGTTTATAATAACAAGAAAAGGAGAAAGGGGTCAGGTCAAATTCTGCTGAGCAGCAGGTGTTGTTATAAGTGTTTTGTTCTCTTTTTTTACTTAAAAAGTAATCTGAAAGACTATTGAGCTGTTGCAGTGGACACCCTCCACATGCAATTATTTATATCTTTACATGTTTCAATGGAAAATGTGACCTGGAAACCAGAAAATAAAAGCCTTGACCATAAAAGCTTTGAAAGCTTTTCTGTGAAAAACTCAGTATACTTAATTAACTACAGAGAATCAACAGTTTTCAAATGTTACATGGACTGCAAGATGATGTTATCTGAGACTTCCAATGCACTTGTAACATAATAATTTTGAGTGACAATAATTAACAACAACTAATAATAATAAAAATAATAATTGCATGTACATAAGAACTTTCTTCTTCATTATTTCCTTGAGGAGCAGATGAGGAGACTTGCCTGAGGTCACACAACACAAAACTGATACAAGCAATTGGACTTTGGTCTTGGGACCCCAGACACTGTGTTCTCACCACGGGGCCTCCCTGCCGTAGAGTTCAGGGATGTAGTTTTGTAGCAGGAGCATAACCAGCCTGACTCTTTCCCATTAACTTAATACATCTAACTTTTTGGTTAGTTGAGAGCCAATTTAAGGGCAGTTATTTAATTATGAAATCCTTGCATTACCTTAGTTCCAAACTTTACCAATTTTCTCATTTTGTTAAACAAATAGTAGGATTTTATGTTACAGGCAATGGAAACTTTGCAACTAGTTATAGTTGCCTTTTAGCTTTCACTGGACAAAATTTCAAAGCTAAACATATTGCCCACTAATATTAGAGTTTGGATTTCTCCTGGACATTTTCTTCCCTTTTCCTTTCTTCCCATCTTCCCACTTTTAATTCTTTTCTTTCCCCTATGTCTTGGTTTCTTTCCTTCTCTTTCTTCCCCAATCTTCCTCCTCTTCCCCCTCCACTTCCTCCTCATTCTTCTCCATCTTCCCTTCTCCTTCTTTTAAATCTTGTGATGCCTCTTTATGTTTCTATTGTGAGAGGGGTGGAAAAGGAAGAAAGGGATAAAGAGAGTAAGGAGGAACAGAAAGGAAGGAGGAAGAAAAGAAAACGGGGAGGTAAAAGGAGCAGGAATTTCAAAAGATACCATGATGGGAAAAGTAAATATCAAGATTAAAATCTAGCAGGGTAGACAAGTGTTAATGAGACACAAACACATTATTAAGAATAATGAGGACAATGGGGAAAAATGAGAAAATTGAAGCTCATAAAAAAGAGATGGCTTATTATTTCTGGAAAAGCATCTAACGTCTTCATTTCTAGTCTTTCTAACTTGTTCGTGAAATATTGTGGTTCATTAAAATATTTGTATATATTCAAAGAAATCACATCCTCTAGGAGATAAGTATAAAGATAGATTTTTTAGGAGCCCAGAGAAGGCTTTATTATAATCATAAGGTTTCAGAAATGAAGAGAGGAAAATGTCCAGAGTTACACGGATCCTCAGTGGAAATAAGGCAGTTTCAGTGTCACACCCTGACCCTGGAAGAGTGTTGACCTTGGAATTTAGGTCTGTAGACAGCATTTCAGATATGTTTACGAGAGGAGAAAACAGTAGGTATTTGGCAACTTTAGACATTCATTGGTAGGAATGAAATTACAAGTTAGCCAACAACAAAATATTATCTTCCAAGTGTATTAGACACAAAAGAAAATAAATTGAAGATAGCCTGTCAGACATCATCATAGGCTGGCTCTGAAACTCACACATGGGATCATTAATTCATGTGTTTGGGGAGGGAGAAAACTTCGAGGCTTTTAAAGAAAGATGTTTTTCTTAGCCCAGAGCCCTTACTAAATGTCCCAGTTCTTTGGCATCCTTGTGGAGATTGTATATCTTGGGGATTTGGAGAGCTACTCCCCCTAAATTCACACTTGGTCAGGAAATGGCCATCTAAAAGCATGATGCTGATGGGCTTAAAGGCAAATGTTTTTTTGCTCAGTCGTTCAGAAAAGAATGATGCTGTTGCTGAGATTTTTCATGCAGCCTTAGGACCCGGCTCTTGCCAGTGGGGCTGGATAGCTGGTAAAACAGTTCTGAGTCTTTTGGAGGGCCCTTCACCAGAGCCGGAATAATGGTAAATCACTCTCATCCTATGACTGGCTTCACTACCTAATAGATACACGATTAGTAGCCATTTTTAAAGGGCTCAGTTTCAGGTCCACTGGATCTCGAGGATCCTTTAGCTGCCTACTCTCAGCAGTCACTATCCCCTAAGGCAGACAAAAATAAACATTTCTGTGGAAATCAACACTCATTTAGGAATGAAGGCTATATTGAAAAAATTAGAAAACAAATGATTTTGGTAATCGATGACTTTGAGAGTATTCAAGATCCTCTTCTGACTATTGATTTCTAGCAGCAGTTGACATATAAAGAAATTTGGATGAAACTAACCAAGTCACTCTTGCATAGTCTGACATGGCACTACCTTCAATCATCATTGTTAGAAATAATAATTTCACTATTTTATATTCATGTAATTTCCCATAGGCTACTGTGAGTGGAACTCTATTTCCCCGAAAGATATGCTGGACACCCAACCCTCAGTTTTACAGAAAGTGACATTATTTGGAAACAGGATCACTGAAGATGTAATCAAGTTAACATTTATTAGTGTCAGTCTTAAATCCAATGACTGTGAACTGCTGTCCTTGTAAGAAGGTCATCTGAAGATACGGGAACTCTGATGCACACAGCGGGAAGATGACCATATGAAGACAAAGCAGAATGTGAGTGAGGTAGCAAGCCAAAAGTGCTATCAATTGCCAGCAATCATCAGAAGCTAGAAGAAGGACATGGGACAGACTCTGTCTCAGAATCTGCAGAAACCAACCTGCCAACACCTGGATTTTAGACTGTTAGCTTATAAAGCACTGAACATAAAATTTCTGTTGTGCCAAGTTACCCAACTTGTGGTACTTTGTTCAAGCACCTCTAGGAAATTAATATATCAACCAAGGAGCACACTCTGCATGAACATCTGATGTGACATTTCATGGCACACTCATGAGATGAATAGAATCACAGAGGTGATCGGGCCATTTTCATGCCATCCTTTACTATAAAGTGACTGGGTGTGCAGCACTGATCTCCATATATTTCTAAACTAACTCTCATCACAACCAAGTAAGAAAGGTACTAGTATCAGCTTCATGTTATATAACTTGAAACTGAGGGTTAGAAAAGCTCAGTGATTTGGCCAAGGTCATACCCCTAGTAAGTTGTAGTCAGAATGTTAACATACTTTTTAAATCAGAACCACTAGTCCTTAACCATTATTAAAGGGCATTCCATCTTGCTAATTCAAAATTGAGAAAGAAAATTAGCAGATTATTTTAATCCAGCCTCTTCACTTAAGAGATGAAGAAGCTGATATCGCTGGAGAGAAGATGAAATCTGACTTAGGAACACATAAGCTACTCCATGATGCTAACACAGGTCTTCAGTCCCTGGTTCCACTGTCCCATGTCAAAGACCCTCTTTCTGCACCATTAGCACTCTCCAGTGCACCTTCGTGCTTGTTTATGCATGCTGCATTTATTGGGAGACGAGGGCAACTGCATGGAAGCAGCAAGTATGGCCATCCTTGGACCCATGCTTCTCACATGAAGCCAGACACAGGGCTTCAAGGGCTTAATTCTGAAAAGTCTACACTAGTCACTAGCTTCCCTGCATCTGTAGTTCTTCCTGCACTTCTGACTTGATATCTGTACTCCAAAGCTGCATCTATGGCTGGCATGAAACAGTAGCCACTGCGCTTATTAGAGGAATCACAAATACACGAGGGACAGTCAATGCATGGGCCAAACCTACACCACAGCTTTCATGCCACAACAGTGAGGTATCTGTGGCCCAGCTAGTGTTTGTGGCATGACTTAACAGGATTGGGCACCCTCTTCTATACGTCAAGGAGACATGTTACAAAAAACTTGGAGACCCGGATGGTCTCCATTGCCGAATTGCCGTAGTGTTCTTCCTGCTCCACACAGACAACTTGTTAGCAATGCTTTGGCAATCCTAACAAAATGTCTTGTCCTCTTTCCAATATTTCAAGATTCTTAAAAAATATTCTCAATTCTGATTGATTCCACTTACAGAAAATAAGTAAAAACATAGCATCATGTATAACAACACAGGCTTTGGTCTCAAATTGGTTTGGATTTGCTTACTGGCTGTATGGCTTTGGACAAGCTGGTTTGCCTCTCTAAACATGGCTTTCTTTATTTGTACAAGTCAGATAGTCATCAGTTTGGACAGTTATTATAAGAATTCATTAAGATAATCCATGTAAAATACTTAGCAATGTAACTAAAATACCAAATATAAATGTTATAATGATCATATTAAGAACATTTGATAAAACACACAAAGCTTTATATGAAAAAAACATCATTGGAGTGTTATATATGACAAAATGAGAGAAAAAGGAAGCAATCTAAATGCCCAAAGTAGTGGGTTATTTGGAAGTATTCTGCACTAGAATCCATGTATTTTTGCTTAGAACACAAGATTAAAAGCAGCACTGTTCTTGCACTTGACAGTCTCAGAGTTTGGGTGAGAAGATGAATATATACACAGGCAAATTCAGTACAGTAGAATCGAGACAGGGATGGAGGCATACACAGGGTGTTAAGGGAGGCTGGAAGGATGGCATCTGAACATCACAACCTGGGGACAAAGGGACATTGGAGAAGGGGCAGGTGATGCCTCTGAAGGCAGAGTAAGCCCCCCAGAGCCCAGTCCTTTCCTCGTGGTAGTTCGTGCGTAACTGTTGTTAAATGCAATTGTGAAAGTATATTGGGTGATGTGGATTTACTTTTTTGTTCTAAATCAGGGACATTTGCAGTTTTAAAATCTACACAGTAACTTCCTCCACATTTAAGCAATAGTTTCAACATTTCTTAACTAAACTCGTGAACTAATATTTAATACAATGTGTTTGATATAATCTCTACCAAAAAGAAACATTTAGATTTTGCCTAAAGAATGTCAAAATTAGAAAAAAAAAATTTAATGCTAATCTCTAGCACAGTTAGGAGGGAAAAAGAACAGGTCCAAATGAATGAATCCCATTTTTTTCATCCAATTTCATTTCACATTCTGTGCTTTTGGTATCAAAATATAAAAAGGACATCACATTAATAGCAATTTGTAGGATTAAGAGCATTTACATAATGCAATAATCAAGTAGATTTATTATAAATATTACTAAGATTCTGTTTGGGTTTGATGCCAAGAAAACTCCCCTCTCTTACTCAGTGTAGATAATTTAACTTCAGTGACTGTACTAAAACTGATAGCATCCGCTCTGAAGATATAAGCTAGCACTATGACTGCAGAATTGATAAGGAAATTATTTTCTCTAAAATGAAGCCAAAGGGAAAAAGATAAAAAAGAAATGGCACACTTTATTCTTTATGTTTTCAGATGACAGAGCACTTGGGATGAATTGTCTACTATTTGAGTGACCTCATTTTTCACAAAACACAGTTATCTTGGGAATTCCCCACTCCAGAACTGAGATTATGGTCTCAATTTAAAGTGTAAAAATCTGTGTTTAAACCACATACCATTTTGCTAGGCACTAGTTATAAACCAGCAGACTACTTAAAAGCAGAGAGAGAAAATTGATAAATATTAAACCAGCCCTTGTGTCTTCACTTTGATGTTACAAAACAATATCAGAAAGAGGAGAATACAATTCTTTTTCCTTAATTTTCTTTCATGTTGTATATTTACAGGCTTACTAAGTCAAAGAGGCAAGGACAAAAACCTACACAAAGACATACGCATGCACAAACGCACACAGGAAAAAATGCATGCTAACCTATGAACCCACCCACCACTGCAGAAGGCCAGATGTTACCCTTTCCAGGGCTCTGGCATTCTCTCCTCTCACTACATCAAACCATTTATCCCAGTACAGATGACCAGGAAGTTAGGAGAAGAATGTCAGTAAAAAGGTAGGAAAAAGCTGTATTTGCATTATGGGCCAATGCCAGCATCTGAAGGACCGAGGAGGAAACGTCATCTAGTACACTGCTCCCCAGAGAATGAACTTCATAATGATCTGTATTTCATTTGAAGGACCAACTTTTATCTTTGCTGAAATGTAAAAACCCTAATGTCACAAAGCTGCATTCCAGTACAAAAACAAGGGCTTTATAAACTGGACACATTTTAAATAGAACATTATGAAAGCTAACAGTCATCGAAGAATTTTTCATTTCACAAGAAAAATCTTTCTATTATTGGATGTTGTTTTCCTCTGATCTAAAGAGGGTTTTTTTTCCTATTCCCTTCATGCATGCACTGGTTACGATACACAAAAACATACGAGTAGAGAAGTAAAGGTCCCTTTCAAGGAACTCAGTGTAGCCACGAAGACAGACTCACATAACTCAACAGCAAAAGATAATGCTAACAGCCCAATGAAAAATTGGGCAGAAGGCAAAGGAAAATCAAAACTACAGTGAGGTATCATCTCACACCTGCTAGAATAGCTATTTTTAAAAACACAAGATATAACAAGTGTTGGCAAGGATGCAAAGAAAAGGGAACTCTTATGCACTGCTGGGGTGGATGTAAATTGGTACAGCCACTATGGAAAACAGTAAGATGTTTCCTCAGAGAATTAAAAGTGAAACTATCATATGATCCAGCAATTCCACTTCTGGGTATTTACTCCCCCCCAAAAAATAAAAACAGTAATTTGAAAAGATATATGCACACTGATGTAGAAGCACCCCCTTGAAAAGAAATGTTCAAGGTTAATTAGTAGGAAAATTTAGGCTTGTGAAATGAGGGACTTTTCAGCATTATGTACAATAGCCAAGATATAAAAACAACCTAAGAGTCTATGGATCAATTAACAGATAAAGAAATTGTGATATGTGTTTGTGTGTATGTATGAAGTGTAATAATACCCAGCCATTAAAAATAATGAAATCTTGTCAATTGTGGCAACATGGATGGACCTTATGCTAAGGTATTATGCTAAGTGAAATAAGTCAGACAAAGAAAAATAAATACCATATGATCTCTCCTATATACAGAATGGAGCAAAAATACATTTACAGTTGTTCTTATGGAAAATAGTACAATAATTAATAAAGAATAATATAAGAATAAACTGCTTTGCATGCTCACAAACTTTCTTTGCCCCAGTCTGTAAGGAACCTTAAAAAAGATAGTGAGTTCATAGATATAGAGAACAGACTGGCAGTTTCAAGAGGTGGGGTTGGGGACAGGAGATATGGTGATCCATAATGTGTTGTTTTTAGTTCAAATACATTGAACAAAAATTTGTAAAAAGACAGGCAAGCAAATAACAATTATAATTCATGTTTTGTGTATTAGCCTCCAATATCATTACCCAAAAGGCCCAGCATCAGAACATCTCCCTCTCTTGGCTTCTGCATTTTGTCTCAATTAGCATAAAATTTTCTGAAACACTTAGCTCTTTCTCCATATTTTCCTAAGCATAATGGAGCAATCTAGGGTCCACTCTATAAAAAGGTTGTATAAGATATGTTTTCTCCTGAGAAAAGTTAGGCCTAGCCACCCAGCAGGAATGTTTTCGGGAATGGATCGTGATTTTATTCTTGCAACGCACCATTTAAGAGTTACTGCAGTTTTCTGAAGTTCCATTTGTGGGGCATTGAACATGTAGGCATTCCTTTCTATACTCCATTATGCTACTGGATTCCAACGTTTTCACCTTTTCCTCCCTAAAATAAAATGTTCATGGTATTCTCCCTATGTTAGCACTCTCCTCTTTAAGATGAAGCAAAACAGCCTCAGAACTACACAGAAACCAGCCAACATTCCACAGCAAAATTTACTGTAAATACCCGATTTGGGTAAGGCATTCCAAGTATAGCTGTTTGATTTAATAACTACAGGATACTACTTCCTCTGCACAGGTTTCCAAAACTTAAATAAACCTAGCATTTCTATCAGCTGTTTGCTTATGAAGATATTTGACTTTTTTTTTCTCCTTGGCAGGATTAAAGATGAACATTAGAGTTACACTTGCAAGGAAGATACATTGGCCATTTGATATGAAATTTGAATACTATCAACTGAAAGTACATTTAATCCAAAAATCAAGATGAAGTGTAAAACTTGACTGATTCTCGTGTTTTAAAAACTACAACCAAAATACTTTCGTAGAACAATGACAAAAATTAGAAATAAGGGGAAACTTGGAGATCAAGTAGAACTTCCATTTTACAAATGATAAAACTCAAGTTCATATAGGTTAAGTAATGGGCCCAAGGTCACACGGCTATATTTTAGTTGAGCCAGGACGAAGAACAAAAACAAAAACCAGGTTAATGACACTCCGTCCAATGATTTTACCGGGTCCAAGAGCACAGTGACGGATTTACAGTCACAACACCTACTCTTCCAGGGCTCCTCTGCACCCAGTCAGCAGAACACACACAGTCAGGGTTTCCATCTACCACTTCTTCTTGTAATGCCCGCCGGGCTCCTGTACAGCCCTTAATGTCCCCAATTTCACTCTCCTTGGTACATAGCAGTCAGAATGTTTAGACACTAAATGAAAACACTCTGGTGGATGTAGGCAGAAAGAGGACTAGCATGGCCCAAAGTTGGCCCCTCTGAACAAGACTAAAGGAAAGCCAAATACTTTCTCCAGCCCAGCATGTGGCCTAACATTTTCACTAATAAAGAATCCTTCTTTTTGACTCCAGGTCTTTTTAGTTTCCCTAGAATCTACTGTATGGTTCAGAATAAGCTCTTTGCAAATGGGTCATGGGAAGGCAGCTTGGAGAGATGGCATATACAGGATATAGGGACCCAGGCAGTGTTTATGTGCCTCAGTCTTGAGTGTGTGGCATATTCCAAGTTGGCCCTGGAGTAAATCTAGCTCTCTGGAAACACGTAGGCTATTGACAATGACCCAGCCTTCCCTAGCCACTCTCCCTCAAAACGTCCTTCATCCCAGCTACCTAGAGGGCCCCATTCTGTGCCCAGAGTCTACATATACTCTTATGTCTATACTTTTGTTCATGGCTTATTTTGCTAAAATGGCTTTTCCCTTTTCCATATCCATTTACAAAAATCCACACTTCCTATAAAATCTTTTTTTGCATATGTATCTTTTCTTGCAAGTATTTAATCCAATCTCTAAATCTAACATAATTGCTAGGTTTTGTGCCTACAGTGTTTTTCTTCATGCCTCTATGTCACACTTAATGTCACTTTGTTTTTGTTTTGGGCAGTAACAATTCCTATAGGAGAATCTCCCAATTAGATCATGAGGGACTGAATCTGATTCATCTGTCTAATCTTTCAGTGTCTAGCACAATGGTTGGCACATGGTGAACACCAAAAGACATTTGCTGAGTGTAATCTGGCCAATATGCACACTAGAATTGCAGAAGTCTTGGTAGTATTGATCGCTGGTGTTAATCTTAGCATCACTGGCACAGTAGCGATTCCACTTTCTCCTCCTCCTCTTCTCCTTCTATCCTTCTTGTTAATATCATTGCTGTCATTGGTGTTATTATCATCATCTTGATCAAGAGCTCAGAAATACATTGCCTGTACAAGCTGCCAACATATATGGACAGACTTGGCTGTTGTATGAAGTCTACAGGTCTTGGCTCCATTTGGTACAGCCTGAGATAGCATCTCCTCTCTTAAATCAACCAAGTCTCGGAGCCGCAGAGAAAACCTCTGGCCATGCTTCTTTCTGCCATGGCATATATAAATTATCCCTGACCATTAAGGCATAAAATAACCTTAAAAAAGGCAGGAAGCTGTAAATTATCCTGGAAATGTTTTAATCTCTCACTATCAGTTCTTCCTTGGATCACAATCAAAGTGCATCCTATTTAAAGAAGCCCTTATGGGTTTCTTCTCCAGCAGAATGGCTTGCTTCAAATGGACGTTGGGATGGAGCAAAAAAAATCTATGTTTTACTGTAACATCTCAAAACGATATGCTTCATTTTGTCAATTAAATTATGAGCCTCCTGAAATTCATGTTCTGTTTCTGAGTAAAGGAACTTTGAGAAACAATGGCCATTTCACATGCCCAAGTTTTATCACAAAATATTATTGTGTAAAATTGTACAAACAACTCTGCTAATACAGCTGTTCAAACATCTGGATCACTCCATTACCCAGAAAAAAACCCCTCTCTCCCTATGAGCCTCCCCCACCTAAGGCGTACATCCTACACCAAGGCTTTTGTAACAAGTGATGACAGTAGACACACAAATTCTCCAAGTCAAATCACGAGGCTCTCGATCACTGCACTTACCCAAGGGTTGCTTCAGTAGAATTGTGTTTATTGTGAGTGCCATTTACAAGAAGAAATAAATTGATTTATCTAAAAATAAAATGAAATATTCAGACAAAATCGATTACTTACCATGTTAAATCCAAAATATATCTACATGTATGTGTGCACTTATATACATTATACATATATATGCATTTTTATTCACTTTGAAAACATCCATTTTCCAACATTCAGACCGTCTGTCAGCAGTTTCTTAATTCCTCACAACCTATATGTGAACTCTATTTAAAATGAATGATCACATTTATATTTGGTTTCATAAACTGTTCATAAAATATTTTAGTGGTTTATAAAGTATTTGGCTTAAGTTATTACAAAAAGAAGAAACATAAGTTACACATCTTTAAAAAAATCCAGGTTTCAAAGTATTACAAACACACATATTTCCACACACTCCAGAGGAGTAGGCCCGGAGTCTTCTGAGGAAACCACAGATGGAAGTTTCTAGCTCTACTTCAGTCTGTATCCCTAATACTTAGTCCAGTATCAAATTCAATAACTATTTATAAGCTGGATAAACAAAGTAAAAATAAACTCCATAAGAACAAGTGGGATGTAATGGTAAGAGTAAAATTAGGTGACCCAAGTTGGAGCCCTGAGTTCACCACCTCCCAGCAGGCCACCACCCAACTCTCTGAACCTCATCACACAACAACGATCCTCAAACAGTGGCTGTGAGAACCATATGAGAAAACATGGGAAAGTCTTCTTGTAACAACACTACCACTTACTGAGTACCAATTATGTGCAAAGCAATCTCTATGGTTTAACTTCTAATCCCCATAACACCTTCCAGCAGGTACCAGTATCTTTGTATTCCAGAAATAATTATATTGCTAAGTCTCCTACTGCTGTTGGTTTCAAATTTTCCTTTACTAGGTGGGGATGGATCTTCCCTGGACCACATCATAGCCACTCAGTCAGAGGCTAGCACCTGGACAGAAAGTGGTAAAGTCGTTTTTGAAGTCACATTGGAATGTGTGTGAAAGTGCTCTGGAAATATACAAAAGCACACCCAGTTTCAGAGACTATTATTAACATGGTGTCGTATCTGGTTCAGAGGAATTAGCATAGTCACTGAACACATTTTCCTAATTCTGACACCACATGTGATATTCAGGTTTCACTTACAGCGTGTTACAAAGCATGGCAGGACAAGAAAGTGGTGGTAAGAAGCCCAAATAATATGCAATCACTCTTTTCTACAGTCCTGGGAATAACAGAGAAAAGGAAACTCAAGAACTTGTAGATCGTGCCAGAAATTCCATTTTGGAAGGAGGATACTGTCTTCAAAGCGGCCCGTGCCTCCCACTTCTCTCTGGTTTGATATACAGCCCATCACCAACTTGGTTGGAACTATTTCTCATCCTATGCAACAACCTAAGGATCAGATCCCGAGCCACATCTCTGAGGGAAATGCCACATCTCTGAGGGTAAGTGAGAAAAGGACATTTCAATTTCACAGCAGCCTGAGTAAAAATGTCATCTAAAGGAGCCTGTAGGAAAAGGATGGAGAATAAAATATTATAAATGAACATTCCTTCTTCTTCAATGTCATAGAGAGAGAAGGAAAGAATTTGGGGCCAGATAAGGAACTCAAGCCAGAGATACTATAGTATTTTACAGCCTGGGGTCACCGGGAGGGGGACAGGGGGAGGCCAGGATGGAGGAGTAGAGCAGATGCTAGGCCAAGAAGTGTGGGGAAATGTGTGGAGTTAGTCCTTGGAGGCTGTGGGGTGAGAACAGGGAGAGAGAAATGGGGAGGCAGCCAGTGAAGGTGTTTGGGGTTGCTTGAGAATATCAGATTTCTTTCTGAGAACAATGGGCCCACATGCACAATGACAGACTCTAAATCAAGAAGAAACCAGAAGTATTAGGATGGCCCAGAGGGAGACAGCTACCAAGAGTCTCTCTCTTCAAGCAAGATAGGTTTGTTATGTTAGATTGCTCCATCCCTGGAATGAAATGAATGTGCAAGATCTGAAGATATAAAGCAAAAAAAAAAGAAATAGTGATTCTCAATTTGAGAATTGAGTAAAGAGTAAAAAATGCAACTTTCAAGACTTGTAAAGGGTGGCAAGGAGATGACATGAGGGGCTGTGGATTCACAACTGAAGAGCTGTACCATTTACTCAGGAACTGGTGAAAATTCCCAGAAGGGAGCATGTGCTGGAGTTGGCTGTGACGAGTCAGGACTGCATTCACCAGTCTCTGAGTGCAAGAGGAATTTGGAAAATTCCAGGAGAAAGCATAATGAGGCTACAAACTGGGACCAGGGGACTCCATCAGATTCACATCTTTCACTAAACATTCAAAGCATTGGAAAGCTTCTCACTCTGTTTTTCTCATCTAGATGAGAAAGGTGAATTGTAGGAGGATAGTTCTCCTGCTATTAGGTTGAAAAAAATAAATATTTCTTTCCTCTCTCCAGCTCCTAGGAATCAGGATGTCTCTCCAGTCCTTTCAGCAACAAATTCTAGGATATCTTTGTTGCTCATTTTCTAATTTTTCAACTCTTTAAAATGGGTGAGCTCCCAGAGAACTTCAAAAGAGATCCCTATTTCTTTTCTTTTCAATGTACCCCAATCGCAAATCTCTAAGCCACATTCATATGGGACTGGAGCTGCTGGTTTGGTTTTTAGCATCTTCCAAAAGGTCCATCCTAGAATTACAGAGATAGCTGGTTTCCAGAGGACCACAATAAAAATACTGATAAAAATCTAGCATTTACTGAGTGCAAGGCATTGTTCTAACATATAATTACATTTAATCCTCACAATAATCTATGAGGTAAGTAGGTACATTATTACCCACATTTTGCAAAGAAAGAAACTCAAGCACAGAGACAGTAAATAATTTTCCCAAGTTCACATACCAAGACTTGTATGCAAGTATTGGGTTAGCAAAAAAGTCCGTTATGTTTTTTCCATAAAATAAAACATGCATTTTTCATTTCACCAAAAACTTTATTGATCTGGGTATTGTGAGTATGTTGGCTGTCTCCCCACTATTGGCTTGTAGTGGGTAGAGGCCAATGGTACTGGTAAATATCTTCCAATGCATAAGACAGCCCACAGCAAAGAATTATTTGGCCAAAATGTTAATTGCACCAAGAAACTTCGCAAACCATTTTTGATATTTTTGATCAGTTACATTACCTTCCCCATACACTGCACAAATCTTTTTCTGTGTTTCGTTTGCATTTTTACCTTTCTTGAAATAATAAAAAGTAGAATGCACTGAAAGTTTTGCGTATTTTCTTCCATCTTCGATATTAAAATGGCTGCACAAAAATTCACCAACTTTGATAAGCATTCCTTTAAATGCATGCCGATATGACAGCTGTCACAATACAATCTAACAAAATTGTTTTTGAATGAAATTAAAGACAGCTAAGCACTATTAGAGCCATTGTATGGAAAAAAATGTAGTGGGCTTTTTGGCCAGCCTGATACATTGGTGTGAGAACCAATGATATCAAGCACTGTGGAATAGCTTGCAGATCTCCAAGTGCAAAAAGGTGCTCAGACTGTGGAGTAAAATGTCCTCTGTACTACACAGGAAGAAATGTTGGCTGATTCCATCAGTATTTTCCTCTGAGCTTCCATGGTAATGCATATTCATCCACATTAATTGATAGAACTTTAATGTAGTCACTTGTTTCGATATCTGTGTCTACTCTTGGTCTATGAGCTACTGAAGAATACTGACTATATTTTATTTTATTTTATTCTAGCATTCTCAAAGTCTCCAATAGGGCTAGGAACATATAGGTAATCTATAGATTTTGTTAAAGAAATAAATTAATTAAAGGCACATTTTTTTTGTTACCATTTACTTTATGCCTATTATGAGCCAGGTCCTATGCAAAGCACAAAAAACAATGACCTGAGTTGGTCATAGTGCCTACCTTCATGATGTTCTCAATCAAATTGGAGAATCAGATGAATAAATGGAAAATGTCAATAGCAAGCAAAAAGTCCACTAAGTAAAGTACATGGTATTTAGAATGGAAAGAAACAGTGCAAACCTAGCCTGAGGCTGCCAGTGAAGCTTTCCGATAAGAGGTTTTAAAGGGCCCTCTGCGAGTTAGGTAGGGGCAGCATGGGCATAGGAGAGAAGGCATGGGGAATCTGGGCACTTTTAAGTGATTGGATATTGATGTTGCATAGATGATAAAAGTCCACTGGAAAAAAAGAATCCTTAGAATGGAACCAGAGGTCAGTTTTAAATAGCAATGGATGTAAAAACTTGAATCTCCTCCCCCCAAATCAGGGGAGTCATTGATGCAAGGCAAGCAAGCAAGAGTGGTACCAAAAAGAGATTAATTCCTCTTCATAGGAGCCATCAAAAAGAAAGCTGACAATTAGGGCTTGGGGGAAAATGAAGGCCAAGGGGCTATCAGGAATGGAGTGCAGATTATGGACCCTCAAAGAAGCCCAGGGCTCAGGTGGAGGATGTGAGTGGCAGAAGAGCAAAGGGCCTCGCAGAGGGAAGAATAAGAGCTGCGCTGGTGGGCAGGCTCCTTCACAGTGTGCTCATGTGACCTTGGGCAACTCACTCAAATGGTGTGTGCCTGGGAATCATTGACCACGGAAGACTGGTACGAGGATTAAATGAGATAACATACAGATTTCATCTCTATCGTTACTATCACCGACTCTGCCCCATTCAAATTGCTCTTTGTGTGGTGTGGAACCTATTCCTGGGATCTACCACCTGATGTGCTGTTTAGGAAACCTGTGTCTCACCTGCACACCTTCCATGATGCTCATCAACACTCCACCACAGTCCACTCAGTGCCTCTACCAGATTTGGGATTCTGACTTCAAGCAGCCTGCTGTCAATCATCTGGATGAACTGGACAGCCATTAACCATACAAGCAAGAAAGTTCCAGAAGTCTCAGTCCTATTAAATTGATGTTCCTTAGAAGAAACACATTTATTCAAGTCCTGCATTCTCTTTACTTACCCCAGGCCATCATGGTATGTAATTTTTTAAATGGCTTTTTGTTTCAATCACTTTAAAGATAACAATAAAATTAAGATAAAAATAGAATGTCCTGCTGTTTCCTCATCTTGGATGATGGGTAGATCTGTCTCAGGTCTCCCAATCACCTGCATTAACCCTGAGGCATGTGGTGTGCTGATGGGGTGGGCTAGCCCTTGAGCCCCTGGTCTAGAGACCTGTACAGAAGGCTCCACTTCTCTTGAATCTGCTCAGGAAGCTAATCCTGACTTCCCAGGGATAAGGGCAAGAGAGAGACGAGCATCAGCCCAAAGAGATACTTAGTAGTTGGTAACTCCTCCATCAAATCAAGTCTTGAGCATTTCTTTCAGTCATGCCTACAACTAGCAAGCTTTAAGTGCTCTGGATGCTGTCTCAGAACACAGTAAGTGTTAAAGATGCATGTACATAACAGGAGAAATCCCAGCCATAGTAGAATACACAAACATTTTTACAAAATGCAATTTAAAGTGCTAAAAGGTACTACAGTCAAAGAATGTCAAAACATTATGGCATAGGTGAACAACTTTCTTGAATAACAATTTTTATATTGAATGTTTTATTCTATTATCTCCTTTAATTATCATAATATTACTACACAGACACTATTATTATCTGCATTTTACATAAGAAGAAATTAGGGTTCAGAGCTTTACACTGTACTTTCACCGGGCACTTAAAGAAAGACTGAATTGTAGGTTATGGAATCTATGCAGCACCCAGAGTTGCCTGAGCAAGGACCCAGCAACACCTCACTCCACGACCATATAAATCTCCAAAAAAGAACTGGAATGAACCTAGCAGATTGAGAGATCAGTTTTCCATCACAACACCCCTAAACAATGCATGATTTTTACCTTGAGTAGCTTTTGGGATAGTGTCGTTGACACAGAAAAGATGAGGAGAGACAGATTTGGAAGGGAGAATCCAAGAGTTCAATTTTAGATTTGTTCAGTTTGAATTGTCATTTTAGCACCCAAATGGAGATGTCAGGTAACAACTGGAGGTATAAATCGAGAAGTGAGGACTGAAAAATACAGATTTGAAAGTTAAAAGCACAGAAACAAGACACTGCTCCTCACTGTATATCAGGTTCATCTCTTTATCAAATGAAAATGTTTCATGTATTTTGTTGTTGTTTTTGTTTTTTTGCTTTTAGTCTTAAGATGAAAAATTGCTTTTGATCTTTAATCTTTCATCTCAAAACTTCCAAACAGACTTTCAGAAAGTATCCACTGATACCCTTTCTACCCCTAAAGGAGTCCAGCAGCTGGCAGCAACACTATGCTCAACAGCCATGAACGGGCCGGGCCGTTCATTGTCACTGACATTTATGGAGCGTGAGCATGTTCTGTGCCCAAAGCCCTCTGCAAGACGCCTTTGGGAGTGAGGTTCTCTCTCATGTCATCGCAGCCTTGAGCACATGAAATTTAATGGGAAACAGAAGATACACATAACGATCATCCCACATCATCCAACTTTTGTTAAATATTTTGGGGTGCCTGGTTTGCATCAGGCACTACCATAGATCTGGGGATACAATAGTGAGCTTGGGGGAGCCAGAAAGTAAATGAAAATGAAGTTCTATTTCTGACAGCAAGTTAAATAGTAGAAGATCCTCTAGATCAAGGGTCAGCGCACTTTTTCCATAAAAGTTCAATAGTAAACATTTTAGGCTTTCCAGGCCAAACAGTCTCTGTTGCAATTATGCAATTAGGTCATAGTCCCTTGAAGGTAGCCATCGACCACATGAGAAAGAAACAAAAGCATGGCTGCGTACCAATAAAGTACATTTATGGGCCCTGAAATTTGAATTTCATGCAATTTTCACATGTCATGAAATACTATTCTTCTTTTGATTTTTTCCAACTATCAAAGATGTAAATATTATTCATAGTTCACAGACCATATGCAAAGAGGCAGGCTGCATTTGGCCCATGGGCCATTGTTTGCCCACACTTGTTCTTTTTTAAAAATACTTCATTTATTCATTTTTAGAGAGAGGCGAGGGGAAGGGGAAAGAGTGGGAGAGAAACATCAATGTGTGGTTGCCTCTTATGTGTCCCCTACTGAGGACCTGGCCTGCAACCCAGGCAGGTGCTCTGACTGGGAATCAAACCAGCGACCCTTTGCTTCACAGGCCCGTGCTCAATCCACTGAGCTACACCAGTCAGGGCCCCACCCTTGTTCTTGAGACACTTCACAATTCCAGTTAGGCTGTTACATCATTGGCAGGGCCCACTGCAAAATGAAAATGAAGATTTTCAAAAGTTATTCAGAAATTTAAGACAAATACAGCAGAGCATTAAACTGAGTATAGGATCCTTTGGGACACAGGGCCCTGTATGACTGTATAGCTCACTCTTTCTCCAGCCTCACCTCTGCCTTCTCCCATGTGGTAGCTCAATCTCCAGGCAGAATGATCTACTTCACTTTCACATGTTCCAAGTTCTCTCCACTCTTGGGCTTTTTTTGCTGCTTCCTCTTCCTGGAAAGACTTCCATGACCTCCACCTGGATAAGCCTTTGTTTCCTTCAAAGCTTTGTTCATTTGCCATCTTGTTCAGGAAGTCTGTTCTCTTGCACTGCTCCCCACAGGCTTGACTGGGTGTCCTTCCGGAACCTCCACAACTTCCTGTCCCTATGTCATCACCTCCCCCATCAGAGCACTCATGAGGAAGGGTGGTGACCTTCTTTTCTCTTGCCTCCTCTAGTAAATCTGGGCCAGCTCCTTGGAAGCAGGAACTCTAGGGCATTCATCTCTGTCTCTTAAGCACTTGGTGCATAATAGGTGCTTAGTAAATGCCAGACAAATCAATGAGTGAAGAGTGTGAATTGCAAAGCAGGCTGGCACACATGATCTGACCAGGTCTTTCAAAGGCTCCTTTCCCTCAGGCAGTTAGAACCAAGACAAACAGCCTCCGCATAGCAGGATGGCAGCATACAAAGCTCCCTGGCATGGTCTGCTTAGCAAGGAATGTGGCCCACATGAATGGGGAAGGCTGCTGTGGCCACCCAGTGGTCACTGCTACAGTTTTCCACAAAGCCTCAGCAAGTCAGAGGAACTGGCAGTCATATTCTTCTGTTTTCATCATTGATTCATTCATTCAACAAATATTCATCAGGTCCCGGGCACTATTCCAGCATGAGGATATGGCATTGAACAACAAAAGAAAAAATCCCTTTCTCCTTAAGCTTACTCTCTAGTAGTGGAAATAGACAATAGGCAAATAAGCACACAATATATGTCAAGTGATAATAAGGGCTATGAAGTACAAAGAAAGCACAGTGAGGGTGAGGGACATGGTGGGGACAGTCCAACAGAGGGTGGTCAAGGAAGGCTGCTGTGATTAGCTGACAACTGAGCAGAGGCTGGAAGAGACTGTGGCAGTGAGTCAGCAGCAGGACCCTGTGGCCAAGGAAAGGAGGATGGAGCCCTGGGGTAGAAAACAACAGCAAGTAGTCCTGTGGTGGGAGAGCTGGAGGCAGAGACCAGGACAGTGGCAGACAAGAGGTCAAAATCTCATTCAGGCAACATCAGGAGGCTCTAGAAGGCCATGGTGAGGACTGCTTTTTTAAATTTTTTATTCTATTACAATAGACAAGTTGTCCCAGTTTGTTCCCTTTTCCCCCCTCCACCCAGCCCACCCTTCTAGCCCATAGTCAACCCCCTCTCTGTTGCCCATGTCCATGCACCATTCATACATGTTCTTTGACTAGTCCTTTCCCCTTCCTTCTACCATATCCTCCTCCCTCCACCCCTCCTACAGCTGTTAGTCTATTCCCTGTTTCCATGTCTCTGGCTCTATTTTTCTCATTAGTTTATTTTGTTCATTAGATTCCAGTTATAAGTGAGGTCATATGGTATTTGTCTTCTGTCAACTGGCTAATTTCACTTGGCATAACAGTCTCCAGTTCCATCTACACTGTTGCAAAAGATAGGAATTCCTTCTTTCTTTCTGCTGCATAGTATTCTATTGTGTAAATGTACCACAGTTTTTTAAATTAATTCATCTACTGATGGGTACTTAGGTTGTTGCCAATACTTGGCTATTGTAAGTAGCACTGCTATGAACATAGGGGTGCGTAAGTTCTATTGAATTGATGTTTCGGGATTCTTAGGCTATATTCCCAGCAATGGAACTTCTGGGTCATAAGGCAGCTCCATTTTTAATTTTTGTGAGGAGATTCTATACTGTTTTCCACAGTGGCTGCACCAGTCTGCATTCCCACCAACAGTGCACTAGAGTTCTCTTTTCTCTACATTCTTGCCAGCACTTAGTGATTGTTGATTTGTTTATGATGGCCATTCTGATCAGTGTGAGGTGGTATCTCACTGTGGCTTTAATTTGCCTCTCTCTGATGACTAGTGATGTTGAGCATTTTTTCATACGTCTATGGGTCATCTATATGCCCTCCTTGGAGAAGTGTCTATTTGAGTCCTTTGACCATTTATTAACTGGGTTGTTTGTTTTCTTGATGTTCAATTATATGAGTTCTTTATATATTTTAGAGATTAAACGCTTGTCTGAAGTATCATTGGCAAATATATTCTCCCGTACATTTGGTACCCTTTTCATTTGATTATCAGAAAGAGAAACTAATGGAAAAAATCCCATTGACTATAGCAACAAAAAATATAAAGTACATAGGACTAAATTTAACTGAGGACTTTGTTCTTAATTTACTTAATTTTACTGTTGTAGTTTTTTAAATAATAATAATAAATACAGATTTATCATTATGGTCCAGACATTGCCTACTTAACTTCTCATCCTCAGAGCTTCACAATTTTTAATCTCTAAACGACACAATATGAGTTAAACAGAAGAAAACATCCAATTTTCCCTGACACTTTTCTGAAGAACCTCTCAGCTACGAACTCAAGGATAAATTCTTCAAATACCTTTGGATAGCAATCACAATGCAGCTCATTATCCATAGAGCATCTGCAAGAGGGCAGATCACAGCCTCAAAACTTGTTCCCATGAAATACAGTTCAGGTATCAATGGGGCTCTTCTCACTGTGACCAGCATTGAGGGGACATTCTAGAAAAATTCTGTAGTACATTGTTATTGTCTAAAATAGACTAACATTCAAATTGTGCATTCATATTTAAGCAATTCTGTATTCAAATGTTAATCCTGCTGAAGGTACAATCTCTGTCTCATTGCATTGCCACAGAACGGAAAGAAATAGTGTTGTAAATCACAGAGCACATCTCTGCAAAGCTGAAGACCTGGGTTCAAATCCCAGCCTCATGACTTCCTTGCTTTGTATGCTCAGGCAAACATCATAATCTTTCTTCTTTAGCTGTGTCATCTACAGAATAAACATACTAATAAAAGTGCCCACTTCCCTGAGTGACTGGGAGTGTTTAATGTGCCTAGGCCATTATATACATGTTGGGTATTATTATTTATAATAATAAATAATTGTATATTAAATTCTAAAAATATTATTTATAAAAAATTTTAAAAAATCTAGTCATTCATTTTCAAGTTGAAGTTAATTTCATTTTAAACACTTCCCAATTTATACAACCCAAAACTAATATAATTATCAATTTCTAAGAGACTGTTTCTCTACCTCTCCATGAATAGTTTGGAAATGAACGAAATCCAAGTACTCATAACTCAACAATTTTATCATTTCAGTGACCAATCAAGGCATCTTTATCCCCTTTAGTCTATATGACTGGAGGGTTGAGGGCGCAGGTGGAGAGCTTAGGCTGCGGCTGTGCACCCATATGTACCATGCGCTTCTGAGGAGGAGAGAAAGTGTAAGAGAAGGGCTGCACTGTAGTCACTCGAGACCCAGCACAATCTGAAAACATGATAATTACAAAATCTGGGATCTCATGACTACCTTGGTCCTGTAGCTTTTCAAACTCATAAAAGGCTGGAAAGCAGATTCTACTATAAAAATACAGTTTGAAAATTAATTTTAATCTATTTGATATTTCTTTCTTGTATAGTAACCTCAGTAGATGTTGGGGAAAGGGCACAGATAATCCTCTTCCCCTTTCTGCTGAGAATTTTTGAACCTGTGCAGGTGACATTGAGGGGACCTCTCAAAAGTCTCACACCAACAACCTTAGGTTGTTCCCAGAGTCCCAGAACAGAGTCAGAATTCCCTTTGAAGCTAATGAATATCAACTGCCAACTTGAAAATAACACATGACCCACAAGAGATCAGCATTTATTAGTATGTTTGGCCTCAGAATCTCGTTGAGGCACAGAACTTATCAGTGAGAATTTATAAATTCACTTGGTGTCTTTTGTTCAATGCCCACTGTGTACTCAACGCTGAAGAAAACACAGTTACAGAGATTAGAGAACAAGGATAAAACATCTCTGCATCTATTAACCCAGTGAGCATTCACCAAGCCCCTACTCACTGCCATGCACTGAAAGATACAGCAGTCATTCCCCAGGGTGCCTGCAGTTATCTTGTGTTTTTGTGGACATGTGCTTTGCCAGTCTTGCCCACTCGAATAAAACAACCATGAGATCAAGGGCCATGTTTAAGGATCTCTAACAGGCAGAAGTAATCAAACTACAGAAAGCTTTCCAGTCTTAGCTTTAGAATAGTATCTGGCATGGAGTAGGTACTTATGAACACTGCTGGATGGATGAATTAATGAACAGGTGACCTTATTTATTCTTCATGACAACTCAGTGTCACATTAATTTTAAGTGCTAGAACTGTTATTTGAACTGAATTTACTGACCCAAACCCATGCCCATTCCACTGTACCGTATTTCCTTCCTGAAGCACCTCCCATTTGTTTGGCACCTCATCATTTATAAAACACTGTTATTCTATTCTACTCTTGTTTGATCTTAGTGACAGCCTTCTCAGAGAACTTTTGCCACTGTCATCCCCATATCTTGGATGAGAAAACAGGCCCAGAAAGGCAAAGTCCTTCATCCAGTATCACCCAGCTCCACCCAGCTCATAGATGATGAAGTCTGGACAGTCCTGGGTCCCAAGGCTGTCATTTGCCTTGACCATGTTTAGAAGCCTATTTCAATTCATTTATCATCTGTGCTCCTGAAGGATAAATTCCTGAAGGGTAGGGATTTATCTTACTTATCTTTATGTCCTCAATGCCTTAACATAGTTTATGATTCATGGTGGACATCCCATAAATGTTTGGTGAATGAATGTAATTCACTTTCCCACTTCTCAGAAGATCACTAACTCAGGAAACATTAACATGTGCAAGGCTGACATAAGGCAATCAATATGAAGTTCATTGGCCAGGCTCAAAACCTGGCTGTACTCTAGTTCATAGATTCCAGCCTGCATAGGCTCTTCTTCCTAATTCCAAGCGCATTATTTGTATAAGAGAAAACACATAACTGAGGAGATCATTTTCGAATCCAAAAATACTCAAACCTTATATAGATCACCCTACTAATATCAAGTGATTTCCTTTTGGGTTGCACATGTAGCATCTACTTCCTTTTAAAAAACTATGCACTAATAAATCTGCAGTGTTCTGAAATGATGCCACACCTTCCTTGAAGAAGCATGAGACATTCTTCAAACATTATGATGACAGTAAGGGGTGAAATGTTTGTATAATTTTCCATTCTTGACAACTACCATAGAGTTTATGGGAAACATGATTAATTGCACAAAAATTGCTTCTATCTTTGGCTAACCAGTGTCTGGTAATGAATCAACTCATCACAACTGAAGATAACGTGTACTCTTAGCATGTTCAAATTTCTCGAAGATGACACGATTGAAAATGGAAATACTCCAAATCATGAAATATTTACACAGCATTGAAAATAGTTAAGACACAAAAGGCAAGTAGAGACAGCATTGTTCTGGACAGAAGGACAGACATGACAATGTGTGCTGACAGATGAACAGATATATAGCCCTTCGTAAAAGCCTAGGGCATCTCACAAGACTGGCGAGTCTTCAAGAGTGACTGATTCAGAGCCCTTGCCTATTTCTGAGATGCAGCAGCCAGACGATATTTGCTCTTAGTTTTGGGTTACAGGGAAAGCACTAAAGTGAGCAACAGCTGCTCTGGACATTGGCCAAACGTCATTCAGTGCATTTCTCTCAATCTTTCTCTATCTCCCGTCCCTCTCTCTGCTTCTCCCTCCCCGCTCCCTCTCTGTCTCCTCACCTCCCTTCTCCATCTTTCTCTTCCTCCTCCTCTGTCACATTTTTTCCTCCTCTTTTTCCCTCTCCTTCTCCTCCTCTTTTCCTTCCTCTTTCTATCTCCACCTCTATCTCTCTTTTACCCTCCATCTCTTTAGAGTTTTCCTGAACTTGTAGCTTTAATGACTCAGGGATGAGAAATCACATTATTAGCATAGAATATTTATGGATTCTTCTAAAGTATCATCAAACATAGCCAAATACATGACAGTTTCTACATATTCATTATTACATTTGAACGATGTATTGTTATAGTGTCTAATCAACTTAAACTCTAGGAACTAGTTCCAAGATTCCATAATGAGTTAGTTTAAAAAATTTACACTGACCTGACTTCCCTTTCGAAGCATCCTCCCTTCTTTCTGGATTCCACTCTCACTGGGCTAAAAATAGTCAAACTACTATTTTGTAATACTAATCCTAAATTCTCACCAACACAATTAATATGAATAAACTGAAAGATAATTTACAAAAAGATTTCAGTAAGCTGTTATTTGTATAAAACATAGCCCAGGAGATACTGGATTTTTATAAGATGAACTGTAGAGTTTACTACTTCTAAGAAAAATTTCAATTTGACATAGCCTAGCCCGTATTTCTAGGATGCCTGGTATCACTGCCTTGAATTCAATAAGAATGAATTATTTAATATTTCTCCCACTATTCTATGACTTGAGCAATTCCTAGTAAGTGAAAACCAACTAGTATATTTAATTATTTATTTAAAAGAAAAAATAAGAGTGTTTTTAAAAACATTTTATTTATTAATTTTTAGAGAGGGGGAAGGAAAGGAGAAAGAGTGGGAGAGAAACATCAATGTGTGGTTGCCTCTCATATGTCCCCTACTAGGGACTTGGCCTGCAACCCAGGCATGTGCTTGCTTGACTGGGAATTGAACTGGCAACCCTTTGCTTCACAGGCCTGTGCTCAATCCACTGAGCTACACCAGCCAGGGCAAGAGTGTTTTTTGTAGTTATCATTCCATAAAACCAGGTTATTCAGCCATGACCTTTCAAAAAATAACAAACACTCTTGCATATGTCTATTTTCTCCTCTCCATGATACCACTAGAGCCCTTTAACTGGAAGAACTGACAGACATGAATTGTCTCTACTTTTAGGTTTATTTGAAAATTCAGGGCATTGCCATTACTGATATTACTCTTTCCCTTGAAGCCTCCATTGCCCATAGGCCAACTGTGCAATGTATATATTGTATTCACTTTTTTTTTTACCCAAAGGCAAGAGAAATAGGAATGGCTTTCTGATGACAATGTGTACCTCTCATTTGGTTATATTCAGTAAAAGCCCATGTACTTGAACTTTAAAGATTGGTTCACTACTTAACACTATCTGGGTGCTTTGGGAGAGTTCTCTAAATCAGTCAGTGGGGTCAGCAGGCTGTAGTCAAGGGACATCTGGGCTAATTAAA